>CAKOAT010285155.1:13447-38192 GCA_932364175.1 Eruca vesicaria subsp. sativa | reverse complement strand
TATATATATATCGTCTAAATTAAATTATATATCATAGAAAATTCTTGAATATGTTAATTTCAAAATTTGCATTGAAAAATGTTAAGACCTTAATAATATAATTTTTAATTTTCTTAAGAAAATTTAAAAAGGATTATAAAATTACTAAAACTATTAAAAATCTTACATTGAAACTATTGTGATTAATGGTTTATTTTTAATAGAAGATATAAAAGTGTTAATAAAATCATATGATTAGAAATTATCAATTAATAAAGGTTTATAGTAAAATATAATATATATCTACATCAATATCATCCAAATTTACTTAATAACCATATAAAATAAATAAAAATGATGTTTTGATTTGTTTACAAATAAAAATTATTGGAAATAAACAAAGTGGTTGTTTTGATTTATGTGCTTATTTTAATTTAGTTATATACATAATAGTTGTTCGTGTTCTAATTATTCAGTATAATTATTATTTCTTGATATGTAAATAAATACAAAATATATAATAATATGTAAAAATAATTTTTATACATAATGTTAGTCCTGCGCTAGCCCGAATATATTATATATTTACAAACTACGTGAAAAAAATTGGTAAATGTTCTAAACCGACTTGGAATATATCCTAAATTGATTTGGAAAAAGCACATTAGAATTGGTAAATGTCCTAAACGACTTTTTTTTTTACTCCTCTCGTCACCATGTCACATGTATGAAGAACCCATAAGTAACTACCATGATTCCACTCGAACATAAACCACCAATAATGACATTGTGCACAACTGAATCTGCACGAGGGATAGTTTTCTACGACAACATCTCCTTCCATTACCCAAGGGCTTGAACCACATCTCCATTCTTAAAACAACGTTCCATTAGAATGGCACCAAGGTTTGGTACTACTAGTATCTAATATCTCTTGAAGAAGCTGTATGTTGTTGTTGCTTCTTCCCATAACAACTTTCTGATCGGTGTGTGACCAAACCTGGAACTAACCCCACTCTGAATCATTAAAATCAAAACTAAAATTTCTGAACAATTGCATAAAGTTTTATACCAAAGGAATATTACAAGTAGTATAAACAGAAAACCAGACGTAGATAGATATACAAGTAGCTAATAATAACAACCGTTTTTATGAACTAAGTGCCTTACTCCCCAAATAACCCTTGAGGACATCCATGACAGCTCCAAAATCCGCCTTCACTTCAACCGGCGGATTTGAGAACCGACAAGCCATATCCGGTATGGCTTTCGAGTGGTAATCAATCTTAGCCTGAGTGAATTTCAGTCCGTGAGCAGTACTCACCACCACGGTCCGATCAGTCGGTGCAATCACTCCTTGGTTCCTCAATTTAATCAAAGCCGTTAATGCAACACCAGTGTGCGGACATACAAACATCCCTGTCGAATCCGCCTGAGCCATCGCATCCATAAGCTCCTCCTCCGTGGCTTCCTCCACAATACCGTCGCAGTTTTGAAGAGCATACACCGCTCTGTCTATCGAAACAGGATCACCAATCTGAATAGCAGAGGCAAAAGTAGCATTGGCCTTAACCGGTTTGAAATCTTTCCACCCTGACTTGTAATGCAAGTAAAGCGGATTCGCGTTAGCCGCCTGCGCGCAAACCAGCCTCGGGATCCTATCCACAAGCCCCAGCTCTTGACACATCTTAAAACCCTTGTAAAACGCGTAGATGTTACCAAGATTGCCTCCAGGAACAATCACCCAATCAGGAACTTGCCAGTTAAACTGCTGAAGAATCTCTATAGCTGCCGTCTTCTGCCCTTCTAACCTCAAACTATTCAAAGAGTTTGCTAAATAGATCGGTAACTCGGACGTAATCTCTCTGATGAGCTTCATACATCCGTCGAAATCAGTGTCGATGCTGAGAACAAACGCACCGTTAGCTATCGGTTGAACCAGCTGAGCCATGGAGATTTTGTTCGCCGGTAAGATGACAATGGAAGGGATTCCCGCGGATGCGCAGTAAGCGGAAAGAGCAGCGGATGTGTCTCCCGTTGAGGCGCATCCGACTCCAACCACTGGTTTATTCATCTTCCTTAGACGGTTGACTTGGCTGACCAACACAGTCATGCCAAGATCTTTGAAACTTCCCGTATGGCTGATTCCACAATGCTTCACCCACAAGTCGTTCATTCCAAGAAACGTTTTGCCGAACCTCTCCGCCCAGAAGAGGTTCGAGTTTCCCTCGAAAGCCGAAACGATGTCGTCGTGGTCGATCTCGGGGAGGACCCACTCTTTCTTGGACCAGACTCCGGAGCCGTACGGCCACTTGGTTTTCCCGACGCGTGAGTCGAAGAGGTTGCGCCAGTAAGCTCCGTCGTAGTTTCTCAAGGCGTCGAGGTCGTGCTGGACGTCGAGCAAGCCGCCGGATTTGCTGCGGTAGATGACTTCGTCGAGAGAGTAAGACTCGGTGGAGCCGGGCGGAGCGTTGAACGGGACGTATTTGGCGGAGAAAGGGTTGGTGGAGGTGGAGTGGTGGCGACGAGCTTCGTCGCGGATGTTGTCTTCAGTTCGGGTAGGCTTTACGGTGGGAGGAGAAGAAGTTCCGTTGCTGTTTCCATCTGCGGTTTGCACGGTGGAGGAGACGATGATGTGACGGTGGCGGGTTGATTGACGGCGGTGGAGAGAGTTTTGGTTAGGGAGGTTGAAGGAGAGGAGAGAGGAACTGGAGAAAGAGCATGACGTCATTTTTGTAAGAGAGAAGAGAGAGATGGAGAAGTGAGAGGCGGGTAGTGTTTGTGGCGGCACGATAGAGGGAAGAGCCAAGTTAAGCTTAACAGGTCTTAACGGTTTAGCTGTAACTGATCCTGACGTGTTAATATGTGGGACCAAACCGTCCAAGAACCATTAAGTATATATGGAATATATCCAAGTTTAAACGTGTGTTTTGTCGTGATTAACGTGCACCAATAATACTTACAACTTGCAAATATACCAAGATTTGGATATTCCATTTCCATTTTTCAATAGTTTCATATACAGCTAAAGAAAAAATACAATTTGTTTTAAGAAAGATAACAGCAGGGTCAGAACTTTTCCTCGACCACACAGAACATGACCAACGAGACAAAGGAGACTTTGTATCCAAGTTAAATTAGAGCGCCAACGGTGAAGATGTATAAGCGGGACCGGAGAGAGCTTATGGGGAGGGTTGGTGGATAACGTTTATGATTCCTTCATCTGTTCATTGTGGCAATAATAACTAGAGGCAAAGAGAGTCTTCTCAGGTAGTATAATGTTAGAAGGGTGAATATATTTATCAGACGGCAGCAATCCTAAGATTAATGACCTAGCAGTGTCAGAGAATGAGAATTCAAAAAAGATACATATTAAACATGGATATTATTCAAGTCTTGTAAACATTACAGTAAACATAAGAAGTCATTAAGCAATACAAAACCTACCACCAGAAGCAACAAAAAGCTATAGAATGAGCAAGGGAGAGAAGAGACAGAGATTCATAAGGGGGGTTAAACGGATGGTATGTTGGAGAAGGAGAAACCTTTATATCCTTTGTAAGAGTAATATGCATCGAAACGTTATCAAACATTAACGTTTTCGCTCCTCCTCTTCTTCAATCCTCTCATCAATTAAAGCGGTTGTAAAAAATAGGATCTCTTTTTTGAGGGATATCAACGGAAACTTCTCCAGCACCTCCATGCAATGCAACTGTGGTTAGCTTCAAGTTGAAAGAGATGATCGGTGTCATTCAAAACTTCGACAAAACCTTCTGCATCTCTTCAATTTCTCGTTAACAGAAATCAGATTTCAGTGGTCCACCAGCCTCTTCCTCATTTATCTCAGCATGGGCTCCAAGCCCAATTGCCCTTCGTTCTCCTATCTCACTTATCTTTGCTCTCCTAGGCGTTGTTAAAGATGTCTCATCACGTTACTCTTTTGTAACAAGTCATGGTCACTTTGGGGTTTTTATTTTGGGATTTTGGAATGTGAAAGCACTAGAGTGTTTGTAAAAAACTTTTGCCACTTTTTAATACAATGCACCAAATATTAGAAAAAGAAAAAAAGAAGAGTAATATGCAATCAATCCGTGTATAGTAAAACCCCGGGATAAACACAAGACACCCTAGTACAAAGAAGAAAATCCCTGTTTCACCAACAACAATCAGACAAAATGAAGAGAGGAGTGAGTCTTCGGTAATAGAACAAGAAAGGCAAGAACATTTGGTGTATACTTCTCCCGTGTCTTTGTTTAAGTGAGAAAGAAGCTAAGAACACATCACAGTTAAACTATCAACAATGGATTCAACATTCAACACCCTCCACCTCATATTTTCTCTCTTCCACATCATCTTCTCTCTCTTCTATCTAATTATTCAACATCTATTATCATACAATGGTTTGTTGAATTTTATTCAACATCCTACCCTACAATTATTTTTAATAATTTTGTTTTCTGATGTGTTTTTTATAATTACATATTAACAATTATTGAGAGAAATTAAATTAAAATATATTAAAACTAAATATATATTTTACATAATTTGATTTTATTTAGTAAATTTAATATAAAAATCAAATATTAAAGATGAAAAATAAAGAAAGTCATTATTAAAATAAATAAAATTACGAAAATATAATATAATACATAAAAATACACAACATAGATAATTAGGATTCATTTCACTTGAAAAATAAGAAAAATATAAAAGCAAAATTTGTAGTAAAAATATGGGACAATTAGTCGTATATACCCAAAACTGGCCCAAATAGGTGTAATGACCTCAAACATTAAAACCCACGAAAGTCATAACCTTTTGGGCTTGTGAGGACGAAATTACCCCTCTTCTACGATTTCGATATTCGGCAGTAGGTTAAGGAAAACTATCAAATTACATAGAAAGGGGGATTTGGGGGAGGCGTGCTCAGCCACGCTTGTCTGACACCATGAGGCGCCGGAGGAGAAGATCCGCTTGGTAAAGAAGTGTCCCGTCCTCGTTATGATGGCAATTGCTTCGGTAAGTGAACCTATGCATGTGTATTGGGTTATGGGAATGGTACTAGGGTTCATAGTTTCAAATATATATACTTAGCAAAGGCAGAAAAATTAAGAGAGAGATTAAGTGA
This sequence comes from Eruca vesicaria subsp. sativa, assembly GCA_932364175.1. NCBI lineage: Eukaryota > Viridiplantae > Streptophyta > Magnoliopsida > Brassicales > Brassicaceae > Eruca > Eruca vesicaria. Next base: position 33,085 of record CAKOAT010285155.1, on the reverse strand, counting down.
TAACGAAAAATGTGACTGAGAGTTGGAGGTTAGCAACTTATTTGACAGTGTTCGTTCTCTCTTAGAATCAAGGTATACCACTCTGGGGATACTCGATTATTAGTATAAGTTTTTTGTTAGATAAAGATGTATATATATTAACATGTAAATGATTCTCTTTGTAAGCTAAAAAATTCATTAACTGATAAGCTGTAATAATGTTCAGGGGGAATTTCGAGCTTGTTTAAGTTAAGCAATGGGGCATCTGGTGAGGCTTGTAGTTGGTGACTGGCAAAGACTCGACCAAGGAACGTGGAGGTTCGATATTGAACACACACAAGTGTAGTACGATGTGGTTTTGAAAGAGAGTGAGACTTTCGATGAGCTGGTGGAAATGGTGAGGGGTAAATATCGGTTACTCCCTTCAGAGGCTTTGGCGCTTACCTACGACTACCCAGATTGGATGAAAATCTCGGGATACTACACAACTCTGACAGTTGACATCCTAGAAGACGGTGATGTGGAGCTCTTCATGGCAGTGAGGATGGACTTTGTGAACGTGACCATGTGTGTCGCAATCGTAACGAGGATGTTGGGCGCTACATGAGGATGCGCTGAGAGGAGCACGGCTTAACAGAAGATGAAACGGATGTTGTTCCACCTAAGCCAATACCGTGGAGAGGTATGCTTTAATCATTTTCCATTACTCTTGTATGTTAAAAGTTAAATAAAACAATGCTCTGTAACAGGTTTTCGTGAAGGTGGGTACCTGACCTGAAAAGAGCTACAAAATCAATCATAGCGTTCATGACCTGAAAAGAGTTATTATGTTTAGTTACACTAAATATACCAATTAAAAAGGGTTTTTGCTTATTACCCCAACAGGCGACATGGTTCTACGTCGGGCAATATCACAAAATTCAGACGGAGTAAGACAATACTCATTAGGGAAAAACTCCCCTGTCAGTAGTATAGTTAAAGAAAAAGTTAGCAGACAATTAATTATATCTTGAATTTATATGACATAATGGGACACTTACGATCCTTCGATAACAGTCTCTTCCATGGCCTTGAATCGCACCTCAATATCAGGGAGAATATCGTAAGCTGCAATTACTTTAGGGTCACACTTGTAGTCTTGAAGACCTGCAGGTACTGTCCTTGCTCTTTTACTCCTACGGGTCTCCGGAGCATCTGGTACAGCGGCGTTTGGTGGTAGGACATACGAAATGGGGTTTACCAAATCAGTATCGAGGGGGGGGGGCTCATCCTGCGATAAACCGAGAGAGAATGATGGCATTTCGAGAAAATAGTTAGGTATATGGATCTGGTGGTGAGTTCCAAAAAATTACAACTCAGACAGGTATAAAGTGTGGAATGGAGATATAGTATATATTAACTGAACAGTACCTCTTCAATAGCAGTTTCCTCGGTTGAATGAAATGTCGAATCGGCGGGTGTGATCACCATAGCTGGATTACTATCACTTGTTGACGCATCCTTGTTTACTTTCACACAAAAATGATGTGAGTTCTCTTTTGTTGTGAATAATACTGTAACTATACATATTAACTGTTATTTTGTTGTGTAACTGCTAACTGAACTAAATACCTTCTCCCCAATGCCATTTTCTCCTAACAGGATATCAGAAGCATTCTGAGGACACTGAGTCTGCCCAGAAGTTACCATGGATGTGTCATGATCATTGGTGGCTACCTGTGTGGGATTTGTTAACAGCCTGGGCTAGTGCAGTTTCTATGATTTTCATTTGGGAGACAATAGCATTGCGAAGCGTAGACTCTATCTTCTTTAGGCATCTTGAGAGGGTTGACTGGATGACGGAAACCTGATTCGAATTGTTCATTGATACAACAAGTTTTTGTATCTTCTCGTCAAGTGATTCCTCAATTTCGGATACAACCATCTTCGCAATTAGAACATGATATGGGGAATGACCAGCAGAACCTTCTGAAACATCAACAACGGGATCCTTATCTTTTTTTATCCTCAAATCTTTGTCTTTCGGCTTCTTCACACCCCTAAGTATACAAATCTCATTAGCGGTTACACCGCCTTTGAACATTTCCCTCCGAAATGGAAAACATCTACCAATCAAACGGACCATGTTGTCTACTAACTCATCTTCCACCTCGTCAATCCAATTAAAATCTAAACCAGCAGACCATTCTTCGTAGGGATCATCAATAATAGACTTCACAGGCACCTAGGAAGGAAAATAAGAGAAGATAATGAGGTCAGGATCAATATGTAAGGGTATAGTATAACTAAACAGGTTTATCAACTAAATTGTAAGAAAACGACCTAAAATATTCCTTATCAAATACTGGTAATTATAATAGAACCAATATTAAGTTAGCATACAACCACCGTAATAACGATACGATCTACAAACGTAGGCTGCAAACAAACTATTCAGTGGTTAAAATTTTTGTTAGCAACTAAATCTGATTTTCCAAAAAAGTTAGAGGTGATTACCCGACACTCAATATGGAGGTTTTTTTTGCGTGACCAGGAATTAGGCAATATTTGGAGGCCTAAGGAATTTTTTCTGCTCGACCGACATTGTCTTCCTCCGAATGTTCAATACCTTCAGACCTCTCGCTATCACTGTCTGATTCCTCAATAAGTATGGGCTCAGACTGAGTAATCTCTTCTTTCAATTGTGGGATGGCAGCAAGGAAAACTAATTGAATCGCATCAACGTACCCGCGGATTGCTACAGAGCCTTGGAATAAGGCGATTTCATCCTACCCGTTTACGGAGTTGGCAAGTGTGAGGAAAGAAGCTGTTTCCCAAGGGTAAGATAGGAATTCATCTATATCTCTGATCAACTCAACATGCTCTGGGATAATGCAGCGTGTGTGAAGAAGGAAACAATATTGATGAGGTGATGGCAAGACAAGCAAATTTAATCCTCAACTCTCTGGTCTTTACTACTTTCTTCTTCAACATTTCAATCGCAGTGTCTACGGTGCAGAATTTAAGAGATCCAAATATCTCGTTCCAATAAAGCTTCTCCTTTAACGGGTTTCTCTTCTTCTTCACAGATTATGGAAGCTTGCCACAGTTCAGACCAGTGACAATAGAAAACTCACGGAGAGACATGCGAACAGGATGTCCGGCGAACAAGAACCAAAATTCATACTTCTTCTTCACTTTTAATATACGAACCAAAATGTATTGACCGAAAGCATCAGAGAAGGGAAAGTTCTCTTCAATGCCGAGTATCTTCCCAAAAGTAGATTTCTGAAGGAAAGCAAACTCGCCAGGATCAAGCACATCAATGATAGCTTCCGTCTTCTTGATTTTGTGGTATGAGTTGACGCGCTCACCAGTCGGTTCATCCCCGGCGGCAAACAATCGAGAAGGGAGGGGAACATCGGCCATTTCAAACGAAAAATAGAGAATAATTGGGGATTAGGGTCTTCCAAATAAAGAAGAACAAAAATCAAAGGGATGATGTAATAAGATTTTGAGAGGAGAATGAATGGTTAGTTGGTAGAGTACGAATAAATGTTTCTCCTCGTTCTTTAGAGCATCGGGACATACACGCCTCCTAGCAACTCAAGAGTCAGGAACCATCTTATTACCCAATAGAAAATAAGGAGTGCTCTGAATAGACACAGAGAACCACACATGATGTAAGGATGCGTCGGTATGTAGGTTTTAGGGGCGAAATTATCATGGAAAATGTATTAGGGGAAGAAGGTATATAACCTATTATCTGCGATTTTGTGGGCACTGAAGCCAAATTCTCTAAAAATATATGATTTTTTTTCTTGTGTCCAAATCAAATGAAATAAATCTCTATTTATAGAGTATGAAAATGATTAATTTTGATGTAAAATATTTTTTTTAAACAATGAAAATTTAAGAAATAATTAATCTCAATAACTGAGAGGAAAAAAACAAATCAAAAATTTAAGTGGCTACTGTTTTGTGACACGTGGCTATTATGGGACCTATTTTTCTTTGTCTTCAACGATTCAACATTGTTGAATTCTTTCAACTATGTTGAATACATGTAGGAATCAATTTCTTTTTCAATACACCATTGCACTTATTCAACTATTGAATTTGAAAATTCAATAAGCCATTGTAAGTAGTCTTACACGTTATAATTGAGTAAATGAGAAACAAGTGATTATTTCTTGCAGTGGTAACATAGCAATAAAGAGATATGTCAAAATGCATAAGCAAGAACTTTGAGGCAAGCAGAGAAGATCACTATGTATCGCAACACACAAGCAAACATCATGCCTTTAGTGACTTGTGTTACAGAGTTCCACTAGAAACAAAGATCAAAACCATTTAAAGAAAGGTTCTTCAGGAAACAAACAAGCTTATACATTCATCAAACACACACACACACACACAAACCAAGAAGCAGCACTAAGTAATTAATCACTCAGACTAATCTCAACTCCAAGCTACTTTGACACTAGTTAATGACGAACCAAGTGAATCGTGCAAGCAAAACTTAGTAACGGAGTCGTACGGTGGCCTCGATCACCCCCAATTTGGTTGTACGCCATGAAGAAACCAGAGGCGATTCCACGGAGAGTGAGATCTCCTTCACCGGCGGACGATTACTGACGGCATACGAAGTCCCAATCATTAGGTCCTCGTCAGATATCGAGAACGCGTGGTCTACGTACGCCATTGAATATAGCTACTTTGAATCAACTTCACCAGAAAACGATTAGAGTCACAGCGATGCCGATTTTAGGGTTTCGTCGTGAGAAAAAGCGGTTGAGGATCGGAAGTTCGAAGACGGCGGAGATTGATGATAGTTTTTGGTAAAGAAACCAAGGCTTGCCGGTTTTGTTATCGAGATGAGAAGTACGTGTTGTTTCCAATCTCATTCTTAAAACATGACGACATCCACAGTAAGAAAGATAAAATGATTTTATTGTAAACAACATTTCTGTATTACTTTCAAAATGACGAGAAATAGACATAGTTAATCTCCCATTGAATGCTCCCATTTATCCCTCGATTGAATCAGTATTTTCTTCTAACATTTTCTCCTATATAGAGTGAAATGAATGAACAAATTTCGTTGATATTACAAAAATATTCCTACCATCAAATATTGAATGCTCTTCTCATGGTGAAATGTATGGTTCTATGGACTACACTAGATGCGATCTTTGAAGTAGTTTATGACGTTTTTGTGATACAATTCCATATGGTTGTTTTTTTTATTTGTATCACCATTTTATCTTTTATGTTCTCGTTGTTGTTGTTTGTTTGACTGTTAATAACTTTTTTGTATCCTTTTTTATTAGAGTGTAAACGTTTTTAATATTAATACAAGTGTTGTTTGATCAGAAAAAAAAAACGACATAGTTACTCTCTATAGTGATAGAAGTGGGTGCATAGCTACATATGAAAATAAAACAAATTTTGGTTTAAGAAGCTGTTGCTTTGCTAAATTTTTTATTTTTTATTTTATAAATATTATATTAATTAACCATCCAGAATTAAACATCTTCAATTTTTTTCTGCTTAGCTAATTTGTCTATCACCTTGTTTCCTTCTCTATGTATACAAACGAATTAAACATCTTCAAAATTTGTGTTTTCACCAATTTACTTCCCTTATCCAAATGTAGCTATCAAAATGTAATATCATGTTATTGAAGATGTTCACTGCCTTCTTGCAGACCCCTTCAAAAATAATCTTCATATATCCTCTAGTTCAACAATGTTGCATTCCCATAATTAGAGCTTGTAGTTCACTTTCTAATGCAAACTTGGCATTCATTCGTATAACTTGTCTTGCTCCTTTATAGTACATATGTGATTATCTCTCATAATCCAACCTGCCTTATTTGGTAAACTCAGATTAAAAAATGAGCCATTCACATTACATTTCATCTATCCATCAGTGGGCATTTCCATTTTAAGGACTGATGGTCATTTTGATGATTGGTACTCCATTGTGGTAGCTCAGTTAATTGCTGTTTATTCTCATACCATTCTTTGGTATTTTCTCAAGCTTGTTGCAATAATCTCTTCCACAATTTATTTATATTGAAAAATGAGAACATTTATGTCCACAATCTCCATAAATCCATTTGGATTGGTCTTATAGATATACCAACCTTATTGAAGAACTACACATAAAACAAGCCTCAGTTTTCTCCTTTAATGTTGCAGTGAGAATGTTGATTGTTGCATTCGAGATTCCAGATTCCAAATGCTCACCAAATGGTTTGTGCATTTACACAATCGAAGAAGATATGTTTTTCAATTTCTTCCACTTGGAGCATTATTTGTGATATGTATTTTCCTAGATTACTTCGTGTCCATAAATTCCCTATAACATTCTCTAGAGAAAGTGTTTTATACCACAATCAAAGAAGATATGTTTTTCAATTTCTTCCACTTGGAGCATTATTTGTGATATGTATTTTCCTAGATTACTTCGTGTCCGTAAACTCCCTATAACATTCTCCAGAGAAAATGTTTTATACCATTGAACAGCAGATGAGTACTGTGCCAATACCTAGACTTAAGCAAGTATAATTCATTTTCTTTAAAGTGTCACCTTAAAATATAAAATTTTGCAGTAGAACATATTTTGATGGAAAGATCATTCCACATCTTAATCTATAATCATATCTCGGAGTTTTTGTTCATACATCTTACCATCATGAAGTCCATGTATCTTTGTTCTTGGTGGCCTTGGTGGATGATCAGGTATCCCAAAGATCAGTCCAGTTGTTTACTTTTGAAGTAAAAAAAGTAATATGATTTTTTTTAAAATAAAACTAACTAACTCATTTGTTGATTTTTAGTTGGGTGACTAACGGTACTTGAGTTTCAAAAGAAAACGCCAACTACTTTTCATTCTCTCTTGTTTGAATTATTATTTTTATTTTAGATGTGAAAAGATTCTTTGAGAATTTGCCCATTAACATGCGCAACATACAAGTTGTTCGTGCTAATATTGTTGTACGAGTTACCAGCTAAATTATTAACATGTGAACGTTATTGATAAAGAAAAGATATTTTCAACTTGAGAAAATGAAGACTGATTGCAAACCGAGGAAGACAATATTTTGCAACCATGTCGCCTGTCAGCAGGTATCACGGGAAAAACGTGACAAGCGGATATCACTCGTTTCCCAATCTATCGGGACTTATTCTTGGGTTCACCCCCTAGAATGAATCTATAGGTTCACCATCTAATAAAATTGCATTATTTCATATTTGATATCTTTTTAAAAAGGAAAGAAAATCTTATTAAGTTATATTATGTTTTTAAAAATAAAAATAGAAAATAAATAAATAAATAAAAACGAAAATAATTCTTTTTAAAGAAAATATTTTAGAATTAAACCCTAAACTATAATCACAAACCCTAAATCCATGGTTAAATCATAAACCTTTAGATAAATCTTATAGCGTTTTAAAATTTTAATATTTATGATTTACCCAAGGGTTTAGGGTTTAGGATTAGAGTTTAGGATTTAATTTTATGATTTATCCAAGGGTTTCGGGTTTAGGACTAGAGTTTAGGGTTTAGTGTTTATGATTTACCCAAGGGTTTAGGGTTTAGGATTAGATTTTAGGGTTTAGTGTTAAAATATTTTTTTAAAGAACTTTTTTTTTATATAAAAGTTATCCAAAGGTTTATGATTTACCTAGGGGTTTAGGTTTTATGATTAGAGTTTAGGGTTTATTGTTAAAATATTTTCTTTAAAAAAAGATCATTTTCGTTTTTATTAATTATTATTATTTTTTATTTACTTTTGTATTTTTATTTTATAAAACATAATATAACTTAACAAGATTTTGTTTCCTTTTTTGAAAGATATCAAATATGAAATAGTGAAATAATATTGGATGGTGAACCTAGAGATTCACGAGAATAACTCATCTATCTGAACGTGGCCACATAAATGAAGATAAGGGCCCATTTTATTTGAACGAATCAGATCATTGCCAGAATTGCGCGTTGTTAATCTTAGCCACATTTATTTCCACCTGATTGTCAACTTTCATTCTGATTAGAACCACTTGTTAGGTCTTTGTTTTTTTTTTTATCTAAATGTAAATATTTATATCTTTGCCTATCCTTCTTCCCTCACACAAACACACAAAGAAGAAGAAGACTATGGATAATCTGGAGTTATGTGATGCAAACAACTTTCCTCTAACGCCCATAACATTCTTGAAGAGAGCTTCGGAGTGTTATCCAAACCGAACTTCCATAATCTACGGACAAACTCGCTTCACTTGGCCTCAGACCTATGACCGTTGCTGCCGTCTGACCGCCTCTCTCCTCTCTCTTAACATCCGGAAGAACGATGTAGTATGTCCCCCTCTCTCCAACTCTCGCCTCACTAGCCTTGTTTTTTGTATTTTTCTTATTTTCCAAGCGTTTATATATAACTTTACAATATGTAGTTTAAACATACTGCAAAACCAGTGGATTAATTACCAACTGGAGAACATTATAATATATATATTTTTAATACAATCTGAGACAAGTGATAAATGTGTGTTTAGGTATCCATCCTGGCCCCAAACATACCAGCCATGTACGAGATGCACTTCGCGGTTCCCATGGCTGGAGCTGTCCTTAATCCTCTCAACACCCGCCTCGATGCAAAAACCATAACCACAATCCTCCGCCACGCCCAGCCTAAGATCTTTTGCGTAGACCGTAGCTTTGAACCCTTAGCTCGAGAAATCATCCATTTACTATCACTTGACCACTCAAAACTTAAGATGCTGGTCATATTCATTGATGAGACCAATTCCCCTAAAACTATGTCATCCAATGAGCTAGACTATGAGTCTCTCATCCGTAGAGGACAACCTACGTCCTCCATGGTCGCACATATGTTTCGTGTTCAAAACGAGCACGATCCGATCTCCTTGAACTACACATCAGGTACTACGGCCGATCCCAAAGGTGTGGTCGTTAGCCATAGGGGAGCGTATTTGAGCTCTTTGGGCGCGATTATGGGCTGGGAAATGGGGACCTGCCCGGTCTACCTTTGGACCCTGCCTATGTTTCATTGCAATGGCTGGACTCTCACGTGGTCAGTTGCAGCACGTGGGGGCACCAGCGTCTGTATCAGGAACGTCACTGCGTCCGAGATCTTTAAGAATATAAAACTGCATGGTGTGACGCATATGTGTTGTGTTCCCACGGTGTTCAACATTATTCTGCAAGGGAAGCCGCTTGACCTATCGAATAGGTCTGGACCTGTTCAGATGCTTACAGGAGGTTCGTCGCCTCCAGCTGCCCTTGTCAAGAAAGTTCAGCGACTGGGGTTTCATGTTATACATGCCTATGGGCTTACAGAGGCCACCGGACCGGCTCTGTTTTGCGAGTGGCAAGAAGAGTGGAACAGGTAATAAGTAATCACTTCTTTTTTTTAACATCAAAAGGAAATCATATTACATCAAAAGGAAAAGTAATCACTTCGTTGACATCTACAAAAACGTTAAATTGAAATTTTCACCATGAATACAACTGATAATTATTTTTCTTTTACTTTAAACAATTTTGAATATTAATAAAGATCAGTTTAATAATTATACAGTATTACTCATTTAAAACAGATTACCGGAGAATCAACAGCTGAAACTGAAGGCAAGACAAGGGGTGGGCGTCTTAACTCTAGCTGAAACTGACGTGAAGAACACGGACACTCAAGAGAGTGTCCCACGAGATGGGAAGACGATGGGGGAGATTGTCGTGAAAGGAAGCAGTGTGATGAAAGGGTATCTAAAGAATCCCAAAGCTACACTTGAAGCGTTTAAAAACGGATGGCTCAACACGGGAGACATTGGCGTGATTCATCCTGATGGGCACATAGAGATCAAAGATCGGTCCAAAGACATCATCATCTCGGGAGGGGAAAACATCAGCAGTGTCGAAGTTGAGAATGTTCTTTACAAACACCATCAAGTTAAGGAGGCTGCGGTCGTTGCCATGCCTCATCCTGTGTGGGGAGAAACCCCGTGCGCGTTCGTTGTTCTAGAGAAGAAGGGTGAGACTACTCAAGGAGACGGTGGAACTAATGTGGTGACAAGTGAAAGAGATTTGATTGAGTATTGCCGTGAGAATATGCCTCGGTATATGTGTCCTAGGAAGGTCGCGTTCTTGGAAGAACTTCCAAAGAACGGCAACGGGAAGATCATTAAGCCTAATCTAAGAGACATCGCTGCCGGTTTGGTTGTTAGTGATGAGAATATAGTTAGTTCCAAGACTGTTTCACAGCGCAAAGAGGAAGAGGAACGTCGTGTTGATCGCCTACCTTCTCGGCTTTGAGTTTATGCATCAACATTTGTGGATGACAACTCTAAGTTGAAAAAAAAAAAAACCTCTAAGTTGTGTTCTAGTTTTGGCGCGAGTTTGTATTAAAAATTTAAGTAAAGTGCACTGATAATTTTAAATTTTCAAAAATAAAACTATGTTGAACTTATTTTTTAATAAAATTATACTCTTTAAAATAATTACTATTTAAAGTTTAAGTAAAGTGCACTGATAATTTTATATGTTTGTATTTACAAATATATAAATTGTGTTTATAAAATATTTATATTATTTACAATATTTTAGTTTTTAATTATTATATAGATATGTTCAATACATTAAAACTCTTATTATACTATTTAAATATTCTACTATACAATTTATCTATTTTTATTTGAATGTCGTAAGTGATTAATATTTGCATAGAATTTATATTTTACTTAGCAAAGGTTTAAAATAAATGTGTAATTGTTGTATATATTTATTATGTACACATATGTACTTGTAAAAGTTTTATAGGGATTTGCCAATATGATTCCCAATTTGATTTTAAATCCAAAGGTGTATCTTAACTTCAATCAAATGCAAAACTAACTCAAAAGATTAGTGAAATTACAAATATTTTTTTATGACAAAAAAAAACAGTATACAGTTTAACATTATAGCCATGCGAATGTGAAGACTTTCAGAAAAGTATTTTAGATCTATAAATATTATAAAAAATATTTTGATTAGGAAAAAATCATAATAATGTAATTATAAATATTTTTAAATGATATAAATTTAGATTTATTAAAATTAAATAGTTTTTAACATAGAGATGAGTGAATGTAAGTTGAGTCATGATATTCTTGGTTTAAGGTTTAGTAACTATGTTATACTAGTGTATGTGTTTTTAGGGTTAGATTGTGGAATCTTAACTTAAAAAAAAAACTAAATTTGATTTCTATGTGTTTAGTTTTGTGTATATTAAACCTTTTATACATTGATTTTAAGTTTAATAAAGCATTTGTTTGTTTATTTGTGATTTAGTTATATATTTGATTTTAGGGTTTGGAAAACTTAATTTTTCAAATATATAATGCAGTAGACGACTTACTAAAAGACTTAACAACTGTAATAGCATAATTAACCAAACATAAAGACTTAACAACAGAGTCTACTATTCTCCGCTTAATATGTTTAAAAAAATTAGATTTCCCGCCTATTGCTAAGTCTTCCAGATGAAGTTTTCTAGTGTATGAGATTTTGGAAACTTAAACTTTTTAAAAATTTTACACATTTTTTTTCTTCCTCTCAAATAGAGGCAACAAAAATGTAACTTTTGTCAATCTAAAACTGTATAACCCCTCTCTAAACTATTTGAATTTGATAACACCAGAGAACTGAGAAGATTTTTGTGGATGTCTTCCCAGAGATAACTTCCGTGAAAGTTTTCTATTTAGGTCATTTTTGCAATTGAAATTTTACAAAGGAAGACTTCCGGAGAAATCTACTCTACAACAGAATTCTAAGGAGTCTTCCTTTTGTAAATCTTGACTTACTTTTTTTTAATTCAAAAATTCTCGAAAATACCAGAGAATACTGCACTGGAAGTCTTCTCTAGTAAATAAGTTAGTTTTGCAATTGACCCAATTATGTTAGAAATTTGACTTTCTACAGAACACTTTCTGGTAAGTCTTCGGTGAGATGATTTCCACGAAAGTCTTTTCAACTTCTACATGAAGTATGCTTACGGTTGATGAAAGTCTGCGTATGTTACTTTTGCAATTTATTAATTTATACAGATTATTCATTTATCGAATATTAATTTATAGAGGTTCTACTGTATTTGACCAGATTTTCCAAGACTTCCGTGAAAGTTCTTTCATAACTTTAGGTTTGACCAGAATCATGGAAGTCTTCTGTAGAAAGTCAATTTTTTACACAATTCGGTCAATTGCAAAACTAACATGTTTATTCGGAAACAATTTTTTTTGTTAACAAAGAAAAGTTGGAAGATTCCCACGTAAATATTCTCTAAAAACACACACAGAAAGTCAATTGCAAAACTAACCTATGTTTTAACCAGAAGACTTTCTTGTAAGTCTTCTCAACATGACTTGATTTCACGGAAGTCTTCTCGCGAACAGATCAGAGAAAAAAAAATCAACTTCAAACCTTGAACTAGTGAGAAAACTTTCTTACTTGTCCAAGTACATGGAACTTCACCACGATAACGACCCAATCGTTAATGACCAGGAATCGACCAGGAATCATGAGTTTGAATAGCTATATGAACCTTAAAGATTTTAGAATCAAAAAGCTTGGGTTTTTATGGATGAATATAGAGAAAAAAAAGAGAGAGATGTAGTTTTTGTGTATAAGATATGAGATAGAATGAGTCAAAATCGATTTTTTGATGCATTAAGAGTTTCATATTGGTTGTTCATGGTTGTTGGATAAATTGATGGCAATGAAATTTTTGTGAATAATTGATGAAGATGATAAAGTAAAACATAATTTTTAAAAAGGAAAAAACAAGTAATGGTATTTTTGTAACTAATTAGAATTTCTGGGGTAAATTGGACAAATGAAAATTCCAAAAAAAACATGGGTTAGTTTTTCAATTGACATTTTATTGTGAGCCATTTTGGCAAAAGTCCCAAGTTTTATTTCGTTCTTTTAACATGTATATATATATATGATAATATATATTCAGTTTAAAATTTAATCACAATAAATATTTTGATGAAATTTAAATAATATTAAATATTATTTGTTAGATGACTAAAAGAAAAATATATTAAATTGAGTAATTTTAATGGTATAATAATATAAATATTATAAAATATTTTGTTTATTTCTATTTGATTTAATTATCTATCTTCTATATATTATTTGCGAAGTGATTTGTCACATGTCCTATTTATAATCATTTTTACAAAAAAAAATGATGACATGGCTACTAAGATTGATGATATGGCTAATAGTTAAATATGACATTGACAATTAAATTTGTTACTGATGTATATTTTTGGTAAATTTTTAAAATATGAATAACTAATACATTACATTTTATGTTGATTTATATTTTTAGTAAACTTCTTAAAATATGGTAATAATTCATAAATCAAATCATCACTAAAATAAATATATAGACATATGCATTATAAATTTTGAAATGTTATTTAATTTTACTTTTATAATTATACAAGTTTTATAACTAATATTTTCAAAAGTTACTATATCTTTTTAAAAATTAATAAATTTTAATCTTAATATCATTAGTTTCTTTTAGATATCAAGTTTTTTATAAATATTGTTTATTATAATTTTTAAACTATGCAATTTTTATAAGAATTTTATTAGTAGTTTTATTACAAAATAGATTAAAAATTCTAAGATTCTAAAATACTAAATTTAAAATATATAATATATATATATATATATTATTAAATATAATTTAAATTAAAATGGTGCTGGAAAATACCTAGTTAGTTATAGTAATGAAGTTTTTCTAACTATATAATGCATTATGATGTTTAGAATTTTACTGTTGACAAAAAAACAATTTTGCTATATGTAAAAATATAAATATTAACTTATTTTAAATAATAATATTTTTTTCTAATTCTGCATGAGGATTCAAAGACCATATGAGACCTCACATAATAAAAAGAAATCTTTTGTAGCTGCTAACTTTCTGAAAACATTTAGAAGACCTCTTACTTAATATATTCATTATAATTTTGATGTTTTATTTTCATAACAGTTAAACATTTATAAATCATTGTTTTTAATTGGTTAACTAGGTGATTTTCCCGTGCTCATGCACGGATATGAATATTCATAAAAGTAAAATTTTATAATAATTGATTGATATTTAGTTGTAGTTTTGAATCAATTTATATGTATAATTTATATTAATAAATATTATATTATTCTAATTATACATACGACTTTGGATATATTATTGTCGGTTTAATTATTTTTTGGATCAATAGTNATTGGAGTATTATTACTTTTTATTTTAGTTAAGTCAAATCAAGTTAGTTTTATTTATTGCTTAAATATACATGTATTTTCATAATATTTATTTTCTCTTTATTTTAGTTAAATCAAATCAAATTAGTTTTATTTATCGCTTAAATAAACATGTATTTTCATAATATTTATCAAATTATATGTTGATTTCTAAAAAAAAATTAGAAAATAAAGTATAACTGATAAATTTTTGGATGTTCATGAATATATATATTTTATTATTTTTAAAATATATTTTATGTTATTTAAAATATATATTAATGGGGTATTACTATTTTGTGAACTTTCATTTTTAACAAAGTTATAATTTATACATATATATTCGTTTTTAATTTTTTAAAAAAAAAATAGAAATATTTTCTTTTTATTATATATGTTATTTGGAAAAAGGTAAAAAGGAAACTAAATAAAAATAATAATCTTAAAATCTAAAAATTCATTAAGGGTATCTAAGTAATCAACTATCGCGAGAGTTAACGTGAGAGCGACACGTAGGAAACTGACTTCTCAAATAATATTATAGAGATTAATATTTTAGATTAATTTATCATACTGACAAATGTATATTTACTATTTTATCACTCTCTTCTGTTGTCATGCACTTTATAATCATTCGGTATTCTTCAGAAATATTAAATTGGAATTTAATATGTTGTTTATTATTTCGTTAAGTTTTTATAAGCGAGAACTTATAAATTTTATCGATTAACTGAATTAGAGAATTATGAAGAGACACCTGGACTTTGATTTATTGTTAATGACATTAATTTTAAGAATATATTGTACATTTAAACAAATTTTAGGTTTTTTCGTAATGGTATGTTTGAATTATAATTTCTAAAAACTTTTGAGTCAAAGCAAAATGGAAAATTTCAATTATACCATTTTATTGGTACCACTTTTCATGTTTACCATCAACAAAGAAACATTTAAAAAAAACACATTTTATTAAAGGATAAAATAATCTTATATACTTGTTCTTTATATATATATATATATATATAATAAATATTAAATAAAATATTAACCCTAAACCCTAAACCATCAGTTCAAAACTCTAGACCCTAAAAAGTAAACCCTAAACCCTAAAAATCAACCCTAAACCCTAAAAATATCAATTCTAAACCTTAAACCTTAAAAACTAAACCATAAATCCTAAAAAATCAACACTAAACCCTAAACTATCAATCCTAAACCCAAAATCATAAACCCTAAATTCTAATAGTATTTTGACTATTAAAATTTTAATGGTAAAGTTGATTAGTGTAAAGTTGAAAAAATGGTATCTTGAAAGTGTTATTTCTGGTAATTACCCAAGCAAAATAGTAATACTACTAAAATTTTGATTATTGATGAATAAGTAAATGCGTTAATTCATTTGATGGATAAAAGATAGTTTGAAAGTCATAAAGAAATTACCTAATTAATAATATATGTCTTACAAAAATGGATTACATTTACCATCATTTGTTTTAGTAAATTTTTTGCAACTTATTTTAAACCAAAAAATGAACTGGTTCGGTAGAAAAAGAGCAAAAAACCATTACTTTAATTATCATAAATAACTTGTGTAGGTTTATTATATATTTCTATGAATTTTATAGTTGATACAAATATATATAAGAAACTTTTTATAAATTAAATTCCAGTATACCTTTTTATCTATTTTGTTTTGATGTATATGCTATTTTTATTAATCTTTGACCTTTTCTAAACTAGATCAAGTATTATTGTACACATGTTGATGTGTAATAAATGCTATGGAATTATATAAGAGATCTTTTAAAAATCAGAATATATATATATATATATATATATATATATTCTGATTTTTAAAAGATCTCTTATATAATTCCATAGCATTTATTACACATCAACATGTGTACAATAATATATATATATATATATATATTAATCTATAAATTAATATACACTATTTTTTATAAAATAATATAATTTTATAGTCTCAGATTGAATTTTGATTAAATAATATATCGATATTGTCAGAACATTATTATGATACAGTATAACCTCTTTAAATTAATAATCTATAAATTAACATACACTAAATTTTTTTATAAAATAATATAATTTTATAGTCTCAGAATGAATTTTGATTAAATTAATATATCGATAAATTAATAATTTCAATTATAGTAGATAAGATCTATGATATAAACTTAGTTTTTAAATAATGTAAACAAAACAAAATGCTCTATCACATAAAGAGTCGGGAAACAAGAAAGCTAATAACCTCTCTTGTCTTCTAGAGACATAACTATCACATAAGAGCTTCCTGGAATATTAACTGGCATATCTCTGAAACTCTGGACATTTTCTGCAACTCTGCATATTTGTTGTCTCTACATCTTGTGGAGAATGTTGCCATCTTTAGACAAGTAGCGTTTGCTAGTATGTAGGCCGCCACTTTTCTTTCTTGGTCCGTGCCTTCGTATTCTCGCCATTCAAAGATCTCAAGATGCTTCAGTAAAGATTCGGGAACAACTGTTGGTTCGATCAAGAGTTCCATCGGACCCTTGTAACGAGCACTAGTACACTTCGACATAAGCTTGATAGATTGAAGTGTTGGAGCGTCACTGAGTATAGAAGTAAGTAGATTCTCCCATCTCTCAGAACATGTACATAGTTCTAGATGTTCAAGAAAGAATAAGCGAATGCCCCTAGGATATGGAGTCTCTGAAGCGGGAGCACAGACAGATTTTGGATGAAGGTAAGAGATCCAATAAATTTCTCAGGTTGATCGTAACTAACCTCGATATTCGCTGTGGTGACCTCAGGCATGTATCCCAACTTTAGAAAGTTACTGAAAGTATCTTTAAAGTTCAGTTTCTCCAGAGCAGGAGCTTCTATCACAAACCCATGATCATGGACACTTTTCCCTTTCCGGTTATCGATAGATAACCTCTTCAGAGTAGGCACATTGATATAAATAACCTCACATTGTCTTCGGTTCGGCGTATAACCAAGTCTTCAATAGACGCACAATGTTTTAAAAGCGCTGTTACATGTTCATCCCTAACAAAGTTAACGGACAACAAGTGTAGAGTTTTGAGTGATGACAGACAAGATCTAGGTGGAATAGCCTTGAACATCACGTAGTCATCACATTTGGTTTGGTTTATAAACCAAAGACTCAAGAACCGGGCAATTTCGTAAAAGACATGTAATAGAGTTATAGGCAGGGAACTGAACCGAACAAATGTGCAGACTTTTGAGTGATAATAAGCGGAGCCAATGTGGAGTAGCTCCATCACGGTACCAACCGTCATATTCGGTTTGGTTTAAAACCAAATATTCAAGATCAGGGCTGTTTCGTAAGAGACTTGCAATTGAATAGTGGCCCGAGAAGTTAAACCGAGAAGAGGTGTAGACTTTTGAGCGATGGCAAACGAAAACCAACAACTTTGATAGTTACGTCACGTAGTATCAATGATTTTAGGGTTTCGCATTTACTCATGCAACGCGGGAGTTTTAGGGTTCCACCGAACAAGTCGAATCTCAGCTTTCTCACAGATTTATTAACAGAACAGCGGTTTGAACCCAAAAGTTGATGGATGAAGCCGAATGGTTCCGGATAAGCTTGAGACGCATTGTCTCTAGAGTTGGAGCGTCATTAGAAAACAAAGATCCATAATAAAAACTCATGAAACTCTTCTCATCATCGTATTCAACCGTGACTTCCGGCCCAAGTTTCCAAGGATCCTGGCACCATTTTGATAAGAGACGTGTTGCAACGGTGTCTTTATACGGTGGAACAATTGAGTCTATCTTCATGATTAATTCATCTGGTAACTCATTGATCCTCCGTATCACCGTGATTTTGTTTATCCTGGCGAGTTTCGCTGCTCTCTCCATCTCTTAGAACTTAGAAGAAAACAAACCCTAGTTTTATTTATGACTTATGTGAGGTCTAGTCTTTTCGGCTTGATCAGAAAGCTCTGAATGTTTGTTGATGATGATGATTTACGCTATATAAGGTTGAAATTGTTGATTTCCTTTTTCTTAAAAGGCTTATTTGTTTTCACTTTTAAGATATTTTTATTTTTTCTGCCGACTTTCTTTTTTTGCAACCGGAGTCATCTTCATCTTAGAGCAAGAGCATTGAGGGTTCTTAGCCGGTTTTTGGGCTCGGGGTCTTAGGCCCAGAAGGAAAAAGAAAAATAGAAAATGGGTAATTACCCATGATCCGCGTCTTAACTCTGAACCCGTATGATACGGGTTCAAGACACGTGTCGCGTGTGGAGTGGACGTTCCCTCCTGCGCCAAATCGGCTTCTTTCTTCCTAGAGGCGTGTTATTTCATTTCGTCCTTTCTCGAAAGAAACCTAGGGTTTTTTTTGCTCCGAGGCGATTCTTGGTGCGACGACGAAGACCGTTGATTTACTCCGGCTAATCATCGACGGTGTGCATCCTCGATCATCTCAGGTTAGTTTCTCGTCGATTAACCGTCTCAAGTTCATGTTTTTAGGGGTTTTAACGAATTCGGGGAAGCTCAATCGAAATCGATTTAGGGGTTTTTAGGTTTTGATGTTAATCGAGTCGGGAGTTTTTCTTTATTGTTCTAAACTGTGGTGTTGGTTGGATTTAGGCTTCAATTAGGGTTTATCTCGAATTGATTTGGGATTTCAAATTAGGGTTTCGAAAAATGGATTTGGGGGTTTTGATTTATTGTTCTAAACTGTGATGTGGGTTCGATTTAGACTTCGATTAGGGTTACTTATGAATCGATTTTGGATTTCAATTTAGGGTTTCAAAAAATCGATTTGGGGATTTCAATTAGGGTTTAGAAAAAAGGATTTCCACATAAGAATGAAACATTCTAGTATACTGTCTCATTATTTTGCTTTGTCTTATGCAGATGGATCCCGCGGAAGAGAGAAGACAGTCAAAGAGGCTGAAGGAACACTTGAACATTCTTGGCTACGTTGCCGATTCTGAGTTCGGGATGCCAAGAAGGTGTGCATGTGGTGCGAAGATCATCGACGAGGTTAGTGGGAAGGAGGACTTTGACACAATCCCGGGGAAGCGGTTCTTCACTTGTTCTAAGTACAAGGTAATGTTATTCCAAGCCTTTTTTATCTGTGTTTTTTTAAAAAATAATTGTCTAACTTCATTTTGTTTTTCTTTGTTTACAAGGGAGATGGTTTACATTATAGGCAGCCTTGGGTCATTGGTGTTCAAGAGGAGATTGAAAGGTTGACTATGCGCGTGGAGGAGGCTGAGAAGGTGATGAAAGGGGTCTCGAGTCTCACTAGACAGATCGAGTCACTCGAGGTTAGTGGTTTTTAAATTGCTATAGTTTTATGCA
>CAKOAT010285154.1:315648-327753 GCA_932364175.1 Eruca vesicaria subsp. sativa | reverse complement strand
CCAGTTCAACGCAGATTCGGAATAAGAACCTCTTTGCTCTCTGTTTTCGTTTATTCTCATTTAAATTCTAAGTATTTTCGTCATCTTATTTTCGTTGTGCGGTTCTCGCAGATAGCCGGTTCCTCTGGAAACTTAGGGTTTTCCCGAAGTTTCCTTTTTTTACGATTTATTTGACAGTAGGGTGAAATCGACTCCCACAAGCACGGCCAAGAACATCATCCAAAAGAAAAAGAAAGGTCCAGCCTATAATCCATTTCCCCCACTAGACAAGCCTAAGTTGAAGGAACTTGCTGACTGGTTGAAAACTGATCCGTAAGTGATTGTTTTACCTATAATAGCTTGATTTAGTCTACCAAAACTGATTGCTTTTGTGTTTGCAGGCAATATTTCACAAAGCTCAAGGATAAACCGCGTACATCACCAACTAGGTGGTATTATCTCCTCCGGAAAAACTTAGAATGGCTGGAAGACGCAGTAAGTCTTCTGCAAGAACTTGGAAGATTTAATTATAAATCGTCTACAAAGTAGTCCACGTAGAAGACTTACCAGACGACCTACTGATAAGTCGTCTGCACAGACGACTTTGTAGACGACTTAAATTTAAGTCGTCTGGTATTTATCTGCTTGTATTATGGTATCTTCTGACTTTTATTATTTTATATGCAGCATATAGATGCTTGGCTTAATGTTCTGAGGCAGAGGTACCAGGCTAATCCACAAGCTTTCAGGAGCGAAAGAATGTGCTTCCTTGATCACAACTTTTCTCATACTTGGAGAGCCCACTACGATGATTTTGCCCAGTCGGAGGGCGATTATAGGGGTTTAGGAAGAAGACTCCCTGGTGTGGCGTGGAATTACTATGACGGATCAATACCTTCAATTTGCAAATCGAACAAGACTTGGGGGGAGGAGATTGATGATATCTACGCGCCAGTGAACTTGGACAACGTTCATTGGATTGCTATCTAGATATCGATCCCTAACTAGCACATAGTCGTCTGGGACAGCATACCTTCCAGTATGTCCCAAGAAAGACTCGAAGAGATAATGAAGCCTTTTTGCGAGATGGTCCCTTATACGCTAACCGAGTGCGCTACCAGCGACGAAATACGGGTCAAATACGGGTTGGAGCCATACACATTTGAGAGAATTAAGGAAATACCCACGGCCAATGGTGGTGATTGTGGCGTGTACGCTCTAAAGTACATCGAATGTCATGCTCTTGGGGTCCCCTTTTCTAAACATCATTTTGCTAACCCAACGTGAAGCAAATGAGGGATAAGATGGCAATCGATATATTTACGGAGCTTCCTGACCAGCATTTGAAAGAAAACGTGGATGCTGATAAGTTCGTGGGCTTGTATGATTAGGGTGATGTATGTATTTGAACTTGATTTTGTATGTAGTTGATCTTGATTTTGTATAGATTAGGCTGATGCTTGTATTTGAACTTGATGATGTGTTTGTATGATGGACAACTTATCTTATGTATATTAATCTTTTAAAATTAAGTCGTCTTATAATCTTTTGGTTGTGCAATTTGACAAAGAAGTTAATACATAGACTAAACACTAGACGACATAATTATAGGTCGTCTGGACGACTAATCAACAATAACTTTAAGTCGTCCAAAAGACTAGGTAACAGTGGACGACTTAACAACACTAGAAGACTTAATTATAGGTCGTCTGGACGACTAACCAACACTAGACGACTTAAATATAAGTCATCCAGACGACTAGGTAACAGTTGACGACTTAAAAACACTAGACGACTTAATTATAGGTCGTCTGAATGAGTAAACAATAATAGACGACTAAATTCTAGGTCGTCTAGACGACTAATCAACCGGTTTCTTACATTGTGGTTTCGTATGGCCAGTTTCCTTGCAGTTTGAGCATCTATAAACCATGTGTTGCTTCCGGGGTTTGCGTCCTTTCATCCTGGATAGCTCCAACCAAGATTGCCATTTTGATTTCTTTTGTCTCCCCGGACCATGCTTTACCTCCGGAGGAAAGCATGTGCGTTCCTCAACTTGTTGTCCAGCACAAGAAAATATATTCACTGAGTAT
Source organism: Eruca vesicaria subsp. sativa (assembly GCA_932364175.1). Taxonomy (NCBI): domain Eukaryota; kingdom Viridiplantae; phylum Streptophyta; class Magnoliopsida; order Brassicales; family Brassicaceae; genus Eruca; species Eruca vesicaria. Next base: position 325,681 of record CAKOAT010285154.1, on the reverse strand, counting down.
CCTTCAAACAAATACTCCTTTGAGTACACTGGAAGTACAAGTATGGATATATGCAAACGCGCAAATGTATCAGCAGCTATAGCATGAGAACAAGGTATTTTCTCCACTTGGTAGACACCACAATCACACTTTCCATGTTCCAAATCAACCACACAGTCCATTTTGCCACATTTCACAAAGAATCGCCAACCATCAATTGGTTGGGCCCTCATCGTATCCGCTATCTCCTCTCGAACAGCAAGCAAGTATTCAACACCCCGACTATGTTGAGTTGGGAGACTCAAAGCATCTTCTCTCCTTTTCCAATACCACTTTCCTAGTTTCTCCCTTATGAACTCCAGCAGAAACTTAATCTGAAATCCTCTAGCTCGCTTCAGTGCAGAATTAATAGATTCAGCGATGTTGCTTGTTTTTATGTTGTACATGTCCCCCTGACAATAAACCCTTGTCCATAGGCTGACATCGGCATTCACCAAATACGTTGCAAGGTCCAGGTTTGCACTATTAATCTCAGCCATGTACCGGTTAAAATCTGAAACCATATGAGCATAGCAGCACCTTTCACCAAGTAAAAGAGATGTTTCTCTTTATACTTTTTGACAATGTTATCTTGAACATGATAATAACATATTCCTCTCACTGCCCAAGGAAACACCTTATCACACGCACTTTTAATGGCCGTATGCCGGTCGGAGACTATCACCAGAGGCTGGTCATCAGATAGACAAGTAGCCAATTTTGTGAAAACCATTCCCAAGAAGGGTCATCTTCAGCATCTACGATCCCAAAAGCCAATGGAAATATCTGAAAATTCCCATCTTGTGCGGCTGCAACCAACATAGTACCCTCATACTTCCCACTTAGGTGAGTCCCATCCACCACAGTGACCCTTCTCTGATACTTAAAACCTTTAATAGAAGCTCCAAAAGAGAGAAATAGATACTTCATAGAATCAAGTTCTATAGCCGTGACAGAATCGGGATTTGCTAAGGAGATTTGCTCGAGATATGATGGCAGATGCGAATACCCATCTTCTGCTGTTCCTCTCACCAATGTTTGTGCATATAACAGTGTCCTGTATGAAGTGGTGTAATCAAGCTCCATGCCAAAGATGTTCTTCATTGCATCTTTGATATGCTGTGGAGTCAACCCATCAATGATTCCAACACGATCAATGAAAATCCTACCAACATACTTCGGAGTACAATGTCTCCGCTGAGCGATTTGGTCTCCCACTGAGCATGTATGTGTTTCCACATATTTTGTTATCCAAAACGTGTTTGTCCCATGTTTCACACTCGCTCTTATCTTCCATCCACAACCACTAACCCGACATGTTGCCACAAGAAGAGTTTTCGTTGACTTGTATATTCTGAATGAGAACTTACACCTCACTGCTGTCAACCGCAGCTCTGAAAGCAGTGCATCCTTGCTAACAAAACTCTGGTTGACATAGATACTGTTACCATTCGATCGTCCTCCTTCAATAGCATATGTATCTTTGTAATCTTTAAAAACCACTATAATCTCATCATCCTCATCTCTAACCTTTCCATAAACACTATAATCCTCACAATTCTCATCCGCTTCAGCAACATTAGAGTAAACAAAGATTTCAGCATCCTCCTCCTTATCATCCTCCTCCTTATCATCCTCCTCCCCATCATGATTTTCATCTTCAACCAACTCATTATCACCTTCATCTTCAAAACATTCATCAGCTTCATCATCTTCAAACCATTCATCAGCTTCTTCCTTTTCCTCTTAAACCGTTTCCACCTTACTACGGCTTGATACACAAAGACATACTATATGAGTTTTGAGTATCTCGAGCAAGTTACGAACTTGTCTATCACTTGTAACATGAATGGGAGGGGTGTCTGGAGCCATCATCATTTATGTTGGTAATGAGTATCTAATCTCCACAGTGACTGTGCTCATGTCCAGGTTATAATCTTCTTGTGCCATTGCAACAAGTTCAGCATGTGTTGAATCTTCATTCAATAAAAACAATCTTTCTCCTTTGAGATCATCAACCACAAAATCCCAACAGCAATCTTTCAACAACCATTCTTCATACACTGCATGTAACTGAGGAATCATCTGCAAAAATTCAAATAAAACACATTAGTAAACATAGAGAATTTCATGAAAGTTTACTAAACATTGACACAGACGACATACCAGTAAGTCGTCCAATGAGGTCATTTTTCCAATTGAAATTTCAATGGGACGACTTAATTCTAAGTCGTCCAGCTTTGTTTGTTAAAAAAAACACCAGACGGCTTATAATTAAGTCGTCTAGATAAACCGGGCTACTTTTGCATTTGACCGAATTGTGTCAGATATTTGACTTTTTCTGGACGATTTACAATTAAGTCGTCTCTGGGAAATTTAAAATATCAATATTTTATTAAATCTAGACGACTGGCGGATAAGTCGTCTCAGGTTAGTTTTGCAATTCAAAAATAAAACATAAATTTTAAACTTCTCCCAGACGACTTAATTGAAAGTCGTCCGATCAGACGACTTATGTTAAAGTCGTCCAGGATAAGCAAGGTTTGACCAGAAAACTAGGAAAATATTCTGGACGACTTTGCTTATCCTGGACGACTTTAACATAAGTCGTCTGATCGGACGACTTTCAGTTAAGTTGTCTGAGAGAAGTTAAAAATTTAAGTTTTATTTTTGAATTGTAAAACTAACCTAAGACGACTTATCCGTAAGTCGTCTAGATTAAGTAAAATATTAAAATTTTAACTTTCCCAGAGACGACTTAATTGTAAGTCGTCTAGAAAAATTCAAATATCTAACACAATTCGGCCAAATGCAAAAGTAGCCCGTTTAACTTGGACGACTTAATTATAAGTCGTCTGGTGTTTTTTTTTAACAAACAAATCTGGACGACTTAGAAGTAAGTAGTCCGTTTGACCAGAAGACTTATCCGTAAGTCTTCTACATCCAGATGACTTACGGGTAAGTCTTTTACGCGAACAGATCCGGAAAAAAAAAATCAATTTCATACCTTAAACTAAATGAGATGACTTTGTTTGCACACATAGTCTTCTCCAACCACTAGAACATCAAACGAAAGTAACCCACCAAGAATTGTATGCTTAAATGGCTCTATCAACCATAAAAAAATTGCTATCAAAAGTGTGGGTTTTTGGTATGAATATGGAGACAAAGTGATATGTTATTTTTAGTTCATAACAATTGAGAAAGAGATTATGGGTATCGATTTTAAGTGCATTAAAAGCTTCAAACCTTGGTTGTACAAGGTTGAGTTGTACAAGGTTGTTGGGAGTATTCATGGCAATGGCAATGTAAATATTTGAAGATGATGAGGTTGAGAGAGTAAAAAACCATTTTGGAAAAAAAATTACAAAAAAAAATTTAATGGCATTTTCGTAAATAAAATGAAGATGTGGGTGAATAGAAAAAAAAAACAAGATAAGTCAAAAGAAGAAGTTAATTTTGTATTTGACTTTGAATTTTGAGTCAATTTTGCAAAAACCCCATCAAGTAAAGTCAAAATTATCTCAAACGTTAGGTGATATTTATACTTAGACTGAAAATTTAACATAAAAAGTTTAACAAGAAAAATAAAAAATTATGATCACAACCGTTTTTTATGGCAAGGGCTGGATGGTATTAAAATATTCACATATAATTTGAAATATAAAATATATCAATGTAATATCGTAGTTTAATTATATGCTTTGACACAAAATTTTGAGGAAAATTATAATCCAAATATTAGTTAAACTAATCAAATTGGTTTTCATGAATCGAACCAAGATTTTTCTAATCTAAAAGAGTTTTATAAAATAAAGTCAATAAAAATAAGATCAAGTGTACATAGTGATTTTTTTTTAGTGTGTTTACATAGTGATTCTTCATAGAAGTTAAATGTAATTCACTAATAAAAGTGATAAGATTCATACTGATGAAACTTTATTAAATTAATCAACATAGCATATGAAAATTAAATTGTCTAACAACGAGTTTATAAAAGAAATATTAAAAAGAATAATATTAATAAAAAATATGAAAACATAGAAACCTGAAACGTTCACCAAAATAATAAGTAATTTTTTTAAAAAAAAATATTGACATTAGAGTATAGTTTCAGAAACAACAAAAAAATAAATAAATAAATAAATATGAACTAATAAAATATCATAGTCATGAAATTAATTTATATTGTAACTAGATTAAATTGATTTTATTCTTTAAACTGATCTTCTATTGAATCTATAGTTACAATATAAATTAATTTCATGACAGCACAAACAAATGGATCTAAATATTAGTTATTTAAACTGTATACTTTTATTTTTTTAAATAGAAAAAAATAATAAATCAAACTTTGAATACAATCTCATAGACAATGTATATAAAATTAACCACAACATGGTGGCGTAATGGAAGACGAGCTTTGGGACAACCTGGGTTCGAAGGTACTCTATTACATTTTATTTTGTGGCCACATATATATGGATTATTGCTTTCGATCAATTTGAATTCCCAGAAGAGAGTCTAGCCTTGGGCTATACCTGGAGATACGTATGTGTCTTTAATAGATCTCGTTTAACCCTTTTTTATATTTAAAAAGGTATATGAATCATTTATATTGTATTATTTTAAAATTAAGATAAAATCAAACTAATTAACTTCTAAAGTGTCCACCGATTAACCCCTGAGATCCATTGTTTAGATGGTGTTGGATTGCTCCGTTAACTCTTATCTGTTTTGACATCCGTAAGGATATCATCAGAAGTAAATAATAAAAGTTGGTAGAAGTCAATGTTCATTCCAATTCAAACAATTTTGATCCAAGTTATTAATCCATTTCATCCATTATTCCGTTTATATCAATTTAATCTAGTATTGGATTGGACTGTATTGGATTAATCCAATAACAATTATCCGTTTGTACATCAGCAGGGATATCCTTAATTAGAAGAAAATAATAAAAGTTGGTAAAAGCTTAAAATTCATTCAGATGTAAATATGTAATTTGTAAATGGGTTAATAAATTCTCACACGTCTACATAAATGCCTTAAAGTTTTCTTCACAACGTTCAAAATCCTAATTACATTGCCAGATTATTCTCTTTAATAAAAGAAAGAAAGCAAGAAGTATCCTGTCACAATATTTTTTTTCCATTTCTGTAAGATTCACAAATTGTGTTCATTCTCCTTAAAGTCCCCCTAAGGTTCTATATAATCACTGCATAACTTTTTTCTTCTCCACAAATCACAAAACAAACACACAAGACCCTATTCTCAGATCTCCCATCTAGCCGCTTCTCGAAAACCATGGTGGCCCTCATGAAAAGTCTATCTCTTATCATCCTTGCTTCTTTTGCGACCCTCTTCTCCGTCGCTGATGCACGTCGGTTTTACGTCGGAGGTAGCACCGGTTGGGTCATGAGTCCACGCGAGAGTTACAACACTTGGGCTGAAAGAAACCGTTTCGAAGTCAATGACACCCTCTGTAAGCTCCTTTATATTGTTTAAAGGTTATTTATTTCTGTTGTGGTTTTGCTTTTTATATCTTTGCAACTGACAAAAAAGTTTGAATGTTTTGAAGACTTTAAGTATGCCAAGGGATCGGAATCAGTGCTGCAAGTGACGAAAGCAGATTACCACAGTTGTAACGTTGGGAGTCCACTAAAGAAGTTTGATAACGGAGAGACTGAGATTACTCTTGACCGATCTGGTCCTTTCTATTTCATCAGTGGTAATAAAGATCACTGTCTGAAGGAACAGAGGTTGATCGTCGTTGTCCTCGCCATCAGACATCCTATTTCTCCGGCGAAACCTCCTTCTACAACTCAACCTCCTAAAGCTCATTCCCCTGTTTCTCCTGTTGCACCGGCCAAAGCTCCGTCAACTGTTCAACCTCCAAAAGCACATACACCCGTTTCTCCCGTTGCTCCGGCCAAAGCTCCATCAACTGCTCAACCTCCAAAAGCACACACACCTGTTTCTCCCGTTGCTCCGGCGAAAGCTCCATCAACATCTCAACCTCCTAAAGCTCATTCCCCTGTTTCACCACCGGCGAAAGCTCCGTCAACGACCCAACCTCCAAACTCACACTCCCCTGTTTCTCCAGCTCCATCAGCGGCCAACCCAAAAGCTCATTCCCCTGTTTCTCAAACTTCACCAGCGAAGGCTCCGGCAAAAGTCCAACCTCCCAAAGCTAACTCCCCTGTTTCTCCAACCACTCCAGCGCCTGAGAATACTCCACCGTCGTCTCCAACTCCTTCTCAATCACCTCCGGCCGATAACATCAGTGCGCCTGCGGCAAGTCCCAAAAGCGCAGCAAGTGGTGTGGCCGTTACTTCGGTTATGACCACAGTATTAAGTGTGGTTTTTACTGTTGCAATGTTCGCTTGATCTGTTTAACAGATGGTCTTTCGTGTTTGATTTACAGTTCTTTGTTGCGTTGCTGAGCCTTTTATTATACAAGTCGCTACTCTTTTATCTGTTTGTTATTTACTACTTATTTGTTCCGAGTGTCGTTATTTTGTTGCATTATTGGACATTAATCGCTGTGTTGCTTTCCTAAGCCTTTATATCATTCAACTCTTGCATGATTTATTAGATGCGTTTGTTCCATTACTGAATAAAAATGAACATCCGATTTAATTAAAATTTGGTAGACTAGTAGACGAATATGCAGGAAACAATTTTCTTAAAAAATTAAACTGTGTTCTAAGCATTATATCACTCTGACTCTTGCATGGTTTATTTATATGCCTCTTTCCATGATTGAATAAAATGAATCTCCAATTTCATCAAAAGGTTGGTCGACTTTTTGTAGATGAGTATGGGAGATTCGAATATTCAATGTTATTATATAGGCGTCTAACAGTTTACAAAATGAAAACAATATACTTATTGTATGATATATTCCGGTATCCTTAGCTCCCAAAGCTGCTGACTTGTTTGAATCTATAAAATAAAACGTGGAGTTTGTCATTTAGAAATAATAAAGTATATTATTTGATTATCTTTGAAAAAAAATTTGGTCAATGATTATCATAAATTTAAAGTTATTATAATTTAGAAGGAATAAAACTTTATATTGTATTATTTTATTATTTCTAGGCGATTTCAAAAACAAAGATAATTACAAATGTGTAGCCCTTAAACGTCTGTATAAAAGTATTTTCAACCCACTTCATTTCTTATGTCAAATTTCAATTTTCATTCCAAAATAGAATTTGGAGTAAGAAAGATGAGATAGCTATAATGCTACTGCATTTTCTTCTTCATTAGGTGAAAATGAGAATACAATAATGATTTTTTTTTCATTTCAAAAAAAAAAATAATTCCATAATGAAATTACTCAATTTTTCAATTAAAAATGAATAATACATTAGAGATGTTCATTTTCTTTTATTACTAGAACACAGATTTCAACAAATATGACTTTACAATTTTCCATTTCTAACTAAATCCAATCGTTTATAGGTTTAGACACTATTTCAAGTGCAAAACCTCTTGTTGTCGATAAGTTTTTGAAAGAATCTTCGGTAAGGAGAAAAGGTTCAAAATCAAGCGTCGGCGATAATCACGAGTTTTATTGCATATGTTCGCGTAACGATCTTTTTTTTAAAAAAAATAGAACCAAAAAGAAAAGAATCATTGGTATTTAACTATCTATGGCTAGCCATTTGTAATGAACAGCTCATAATTATAAATGAAAATGATATAATTAATGTTCACATTCAAATACAATATTTTCAGTATTTTATGTTCAAGACAATAATGGATTTCAGTCACTATCGCCTTTGCGGGTCAAGATGATATATATAGTTTTTGATGTACATTATATTACTAATTCCTTATATACTAATTGAGAAACATTTGATTCAAATTGTAATTTCAATTTTGTAATAATTAAAAAATAGCTGATGTTTACGTGTCACTCAATTAGGTAGTCAATTACATTCAATTGAAAAATAAGTAGGTTCACATTCGATTTTTATGTCGCTAGATATATTTGTTGGTCAAACTATATGATATGATATTTATGATAAAAGCATTTATGATTGTCCTGCTAGATATAATTACTATTTTATTTTCTTTCCTTAAATAAAAGCTACGGAATTACCATAAATGACAAATATATATATATATATATATAACAATTAATGTTTCTAATAATAAATATTTGATAACAATTTGTATCTCCTCCATCATTTTTCTTTAATTTTCTATTATTAAAATAAATCAAACAATCAAATTAACTATAAAATTAAACTTTAGATTTTTTCGTATATGTTATATTTTGAATTTAAAAAAACCAAGAATAAATGACTATAACTATTAAAATTATTATGTTAAAAATTAATGATTAATAGTTTAACATTTTTATTATAAAAAGATACACATGATTTTAAAACCATATGAGTAAAAAGTATCATTCAATAATAAAAAAAAAATATAGATTAAACTATATACCATATAAGATTACATACTTATTTTAATTTCAAAAATTTCAATGAATTTTCAAGAACATTTATAAATTATAAACGTATTAAATTTTTCACATTGAAAATTTTTGTTATCCATAATTTAAATATAGGGGGTTTTGCAAAACCAACCCAAAAATTCAAGTCAAACACAAAACCAACCTATTTTTTTTTGTCATTACTATTCACTCTTAAAAAACCTAAACTCTTCTCATGTTTCTACCTATTTACCAAATTGTCATTATTATTAAATCTGATAGACTTACGATGCAGTTTACTTGTCAACGCACAGGTTACTTTTGCAATTGACCAAAATAATTTTTTTTGTAATGTAGACCTACAAGTACATCAACGTCTTTACCTTTGAAACCAAAAACAAAAAAATTGGTAGACTTACTAAGAAATCTACATAAAAGAGGTTAGATTTGCATTTGACCAAAATTTTGACTTACCATTGTAGACTTTCTTGGAAGTCTACACTTTTGTAGACTACTAGGTAAGTCTACGGAATGTCAGTTTTGCATTTGACCAAAACTTTGACTTCGTTGAATAGGTTTCTTTTGTATTTGACTAAAATATTTAGAAGCTGACTAAAACTTACTTTACGTGTAGACTTCATATGCAGTCTACAAAACTTAGGAAAAAAAGTAGACTGTATATGAAGTCTACTATTTTATGTTGGTCAATTGCAAAACTAACTTGTCGGGTTATAATGTAGACTTTTACTGCAGTCTACAGTTACGTAGACATTTAGTTTTGTCTACTAGTAGAAAGTCAACTTTGGTCAATTGCAAAACTAACCTCTTTCAAACAAATTTAAAAATGTAGACTGCAGAAAGTCTACTTCTAAAAGTCAAACTCTGAACGAATTCTGGTCAATTGCAAAACTAACATTTTTAAAAAATGTAGACTAAAAAGTAAGTCTACTCATATAAAATCACATCTTTTTTTCAAATACAGAAAGTAACCCATGAATTTGGCAATTGCAAAAACTAACCTAAACGTAGACCTAATTTGCAATCTACAAAATGTAAACTGAATAAAACGTCTACTCGTCTGTAGACTGAATATGTAGTCTACCTTGTAAAATCTATCAAAAGTGGATTTGTGTATTATTCATTAAGTTTTTTCAAAACTTTTTTTTTATGAAAGTGTGTGTTAGTTAATCATAAGTGTCTTGAATGATTTTCAGAAGATAATCTGTTATAATTAGGAAGTTATCAAATTTTTTGTTTGTCTATGTTGCTAGCTTAAAATTTGTAGACGTACTTGTAAGTCTATGATATAATTTTATCAAACATGAAATTTTGGTTTGCTAATTATGTAAACCGTATTTTTTTTTGTAGGAGATGGCTCAATTACTCGTTGTATACAGAGAATGAGTGGTGAAAAACTCTAGATGTGTTAGTGTTATGTGTTGAACTTATGAGTTGTCTTATTGCTATGGATGTTCTATTATGTATTAGTGTCTCATTGCTTTGAGTTGTCTTCTATTGGATTTGTAGGTCTTTAGTGTGTGTTGAACTTATAAACTATATTGT
>CAKOAT010285154.1:285300-315487 GCA_932364175.1 Eruca vesicaria subsp. sativa | reverse complement strand
AAACTCTAGATGTGTTAGTGTTATGTGTTGAACTTATGAGTTGTCTTATTGCTATGGATGTTCTATTATGTATTAGTGTCTCATTGCTTTGAGTTGTCTTCTATTGGATTTGTAGGTCTTTAGTGTGTGTTGAACTTATAAACTATATTGTTGCTTTGGATGTTGTCTAATGTGATAGACTTATGTTATATTTTTCTCTTTCAAGTAGACTTCTTTGTAAATCTACAAGAAAGGATACTAATAAGTAACAAGCATGAGTGTTGCTGGCTTCTGATTTTTGTAACCAGCATGAGTGTTGCTTGTAGAAAGCTATGTATACACATCAAATGTAATGAAGATTACCTAATTTGGTCTTATCATATTCTATTCAATAACCAAATCAAGCTATTTGAATCTAGTGGATCCATCAATCATTCACATGTGACTTGTTTAATTCCAAAACACAAGGGGATGTAAGTGTACAAAGAGAACAAACCAAAGACCAAACTAATTAAAATTACATGTTTTTGGATGCATGTGTATGTTCATGTCTCNAGAAACGTTGCTCTTGCACAGTCTCCAAGCCTCCTCATCACTTCTCTGTACTCAGTTCTAACCGTTGAACCAAGTTGATCCAAGAAGAGTGCATCGATCTCTGGTAAAAGCTCAGATACTAACTCATACATTTCAAGAATCCTAAGCAACTTCTCAGGTTTCCGTGGACCAAGAGACACAGCTTCACCGAAGTTAAGTAACCGCATCACAGCAGCCTTCACTGTATCGACAAAACATGTTAAACCAAATTTGTTTACTTCCCCAAAGATCTGACCGAAACGAACCGTGTTCGATCTCAAAAGGCAGCCTGTTCTCAACAAGAAGATGCTTAAACTCATCCTCAAGCCTTGCCATCACCGTCTGAAGAACATCATGAGCTTTCCTCAAAGAAACCTCCTCTTCTGTTCCCTCTAACCGATCAATAAAACCTCTCAACTCATTCACAGCACCCAAAAACCCGTTCCCTGCATCAGAACCCAAGCCCCAAATCATCATTTCATCTACCTCACGAGTCATGATCTTCTCACAAACGAGATTAACCCTCTGCTCCTACTACTTGCATTGGGTTCATTCCTCTCCATGGCAATCTCAATGTTGCTAGTTCCCATAGAATCTCCCCAAAGCTGTACACATCACACCTGCATAAACAAAGAAGCCCACCATGTTTTTATATTACATTCTCCTTGGAAAATGTCAAAGTAAGAGCATAACTTTTGTGGTAGAGGCAATGACCAAAACTGGGAATCTAAGCTACTCACTTTTCATTTGAGGGCTTATTACGTAGAACCTTTGGAGCCATCAATCCGGGCTACCAATTCAAAACGCTTATCATCAGAAAAGGAGCTGGAAATTGCATGTCTACCAAAACTTAGTGGGATAAAAGAGTCTCACCGTTCACGCAGTTGATTTTGAGGACAAGAAAGTATTGTGCTTTAAGCGAGACAACCCAAAATCACCGACCTGCAAGATTAGTGAGATAAACGAAAACAAAATTCAATAATCCAGCATCAGAGCAAACAAGCCTTTTAGTTAGTGAGCTTAGGAAAAAATATTTACGTACCTTAACATTCCAGTTATTATCAACCAAAAGGTTTAGTGTTTTTAAATCACGATGAACAATTGTTGGTGTGCTGGTGTGTAAGCAATTCATCCCCATTGCTTGAAAAGTAACTAACCCAATGCATCTAAAAACTAAGGTTTGTGAACCAGAAGTACGAAACAAGATAGAACCTGCAACCAGAATAAGGAGTAAAACAAGCTTAAGCTAACCCAATGCATCCAACTATATAATAAAAAAATCAGTGTTTCTCTATACAGAATCTAAGACAATGCATCCGAAAATATAATGAACAATCAATGTTACTCTAAACAGAATCTGAAACCTAAAATAAACAATACACAAATCCAATTTTTAATAGATTTTTCTATGTAGACTGTATATTCAGTCTAAATTAATGTAGACCTATAAGACAGTCTACAAATCCGTAGTCTNATACAGAATCTAAGACAATGCATCCGAAAATATAATGAACAATCAATGTTACTCTAAACAGAATCTGAAACCTAAAATAAACAATACACAAATCCAATTTTTAATAGATTTTTCTATGTAGACTGTATATTCAGTCTAAATTAATGTAGACCTATAAGACAGTCTACAAATCCGTAGTCTGCAGTAAAAGTCTACAAATGGTAGTCTGCAGTAAAATTCTGGGAGCAACCTGCAACAAAAAGAGCCAGAGAAATCAATAAAACACAACACATGCTTGTACACTACAAACATGTATTAACCCATAACACTTCATCAATTTTCGTCAACAACATATGCATTTCAATTTACAGCAAATAAATTGAACATATACAAACCCTAGAACGAAAATTGAACACTTTAATCAAAAAAATAAGAGATGCAGAGACTATTTATAAACACATATAGAGAGAGAGAGATAGGGAGGAGAGTAATGGTGATGACGAGGAGGAGATGAGGAGGAGACAAGGCGGAAAGTAATGGTGGAGATGAAGAGGAGACGAGGCGGAGAGTAATGGTGGTGACGAGGAGGAGATTGAGGAGATGAGGAAGAGACAAGGTGGAGATGGCTGAAGGATGGGAGAGGATAGTGGTGATGGTAGTGGTGGTGAATGGTGATTTCGAGAGGAAGGTGGTTGGGTATGAAAACGGAGTCGAAGAGGGTTCGCCGGAAATCTCACCGGAAATCGCCCCCTAAACCGCCTCAGATCTAAATGGCGTGACTAGGATTCTTTTTACCAGAAAACCCTAAAAAAATATTTATATGCTGTGTAATTTTTTTGGTTAGGTTAAATTGGTTAATGTAGACTAAAATATACGTCTACATATAAGTAGACTTTACTGTAAGTCTACTATACCCTAAATATTGGCGCCAATATGGAAAAATAGGCTCCAAAATTCATTTTCACTTCCCGCTCAGTTAATTTTAATTTTTAAAATAATTTATTTTGGTAAACACAAATTAACGTAGACTGAAATAAACGTCTACATATAAGTAAACTTTACTGTAAATCTACTATACCCTAAATATTGGCGCCAATATGGAAAAATAGGCTCCAAAATTCATTTTCATTTTTCGCTTAGTTAATTTTAATTTTAAAATAATTTATTTTGGTAAACACAAATTAACGTAGACTGAAATAGACGTCTACATATCAGTAGACTTAACTGTAAGTCTACTATACCCTAATCCAGAAATCTCAAACCCTAAACCCCAAATCTCAAACCCTACACGTTTGATTGATTATAAAACAAATATTAGTCATTGTACCAAATATCATATATACAAAATATAAACTACTCAACATTAAATATGCAATTTTGAATCATTAAAAAATAATAATTCTAAATCTAGAATCTAACCCTAAGAATCTAACTCTAAAAGACATAACATGTTAGAACCTTTGGTTGCTAAACCATTAACATTGTCTACCACATAGTTCCCAAATCAATATACATTCTTTTAAACTGTTCAATTATAAGAAAATTTAATTTATCTACCTCATACTAATCTTTAAATTGATGATTTATTAAAAAATTTACCAAAAACATTTTTTCTACATTTTTAAAATTAAATTATTTGATTAAATTAAGATGTAGACTAAATAATAAGTCTACATTAGTTTACACAGTAGACATTAATGTAAGTCTACTTAGTTGTAGACTTCTTTCTTAAAGTGTAGACCTACGAAGGACAGAATCGTAAAACATATTCCACGTTTTTTATTTGTTCATAAGGGTTAAATAGTAGTTTTAACACCCCTTTAGGTTGGGTTTGCAATTGATTGAATATGAGGTACAACTTTAGGGTTAAAATGAATATTTGGGTTGGTTTTGGCAATTCCCCCTTAAATATATTAGTTCTTTTTTTTTAATTTTCTATTTTTTAAAGATATTAACACAATCGATAATATGGTTATTTTTGGTATATACCATACAAACCGAATGTATGTGATTTTATAAAAACCGTAAGATTTGGATGTGGTTTGATTTATAATCGATTAAACTGAAACATGTAAATATGTATATATATTTGTTACATGAGTTGAACTATAATTATGATTTGTAAATCACTTGAATCACTTGAAATATAATTAACTAACAATTTAATGCAACTGAGGCTTTTTATTTTCTTCGTCTTTTTTTTTATCTTTTTTCTTTTTTTTTTTAATAAAAACTAAATTGAAGTAAAAATTATAAATTTGATGGACAACAATTAGTTGAAATTCTTTAGAATTTTTTTTTAATATTTAAGCAAACAGAGTTGTGTTCAATCGAAGACATATTAATTTGATGAACACTAAATATGGAAGAATATAAAAACTTTTCTTTCATGCTTCTGTTTTGTTTTTATTTTTATTTTCAAAATTTAAAGATTTGATATTAATTCTAGATTTGATCATTTTATTAGATCATAGAAGCTTTTTTTTTGTTTTTTATTCTTTTAGTTAAATATATAATTTTTTTTAGTAAATGACCTTTTGACAATATGACTCTAAATATGATCATATTGTTTATTTTATAATATATAATATGATTTCAAACTAAATAATAATGTATTTTGGTATAAAACTGAATAAACTGAAAACCAATATATAAATCAAATCAAACTGGTGTAAATATGAATTTAGAATAGTAGTTATATTTTAATAACCAAAATACTGAAACCCGATATCCAGATTGAATATCCTTAATCTAGATGAAATCGAACTTTGTTTCATTTTCCAAAACATAATAAAAATAATAACTTCATCTTGCGCAAGCCGCAGATATTATCCTAGTTTACTACTATGATACGTTAATCACTCTAAAAGCCATGTGTCGTTCTGGAAACGTCCGTAATTATCTTCTGATTATGGTGACTACAGTTATCCGGAGGATAGAAGACATTTCGGAGAACTTGAGCGACATATTTTTATCGCTTTCGTATAAAACATTGAAACATTCCATATCGAGTTCAAAATAAATGACAGTCAATACCCAAGTTCCAAAAACTACCACTGTTTTTGGTCTATCACGTCAATCAAGATCATCATAACAATGATCTCAAGTTATTGAGAATTACTAAACAAGTGGCTAACAATTTAATTTTACTTTTAGCAAAAGAAAAAAACAAAGCAATTTTACGATTCATACCAAAATATATTATATGGATTTACTCCCTCTGTTTCACTTTATTTATCATTCTAGGTTTTTACACATAGATTAAGGAAATATTTAATTTTACATATTCCCAAGATAAAAACACAATTACCTATATACCTAACCACTTTTCAACCAATAGAAAATTAGAATATTATATAAAACTAATAAATTTTGCCTCGAAACTTTAAAATGACACTTAATTTGTGACAAAAAAATAAGTCTAGAATGACATATATTTTGAAACAGAGGGAGTATCATATATGTTACAACATGTGGGGGAGGGGGGGTGTAACTTTTGAAGACTTGAAGAGTAATATACTAATATGAGATAAAGTAGTCCCTAAAACAAAAATTCAACCGAATGAATCAGTTTTAAAGTTTTTCTGGGTAGAAATTAAATTGCTATTTTGCTAACTGTTATTCTTTTTATAAATCAAAAAAGGGATCAAAATACATAATCTCTTAACTATAATAACTTTTGATTACCAAAAAAAATAATAATACATAATCTCTCCGGTTTAATAGTTTCGTCACAAGCGTTATGCGATTTTAATGGTATCTAAATTTTGTGTACGATACTTTTTCAAATGAGTTAACACTACTTGATTATTATTTCCAAATAAATGCATTACGAATGAGTCAACCGAAATGCTTGTATAATACAACGGCCAGATAGACCGCGCCTATGCATCTCCACTAATAGAATAAAATACAAATTTGAATTAGTTTCGTCACAAGCGATATGCGATTTTAATGGTATCTCTATAATATTATTTGAGAAGTCAGTTTCCTACGTGTCGCGCTCACGTTAACTCTCGCGATGGTTAATTACATAGATACCCTTAATAAATTATTAGATTTTAAGATTATTTTTTCTTTATTTATTTTTTACCTTTTTCCAAATAACATATATAATAAAAAGGAAATATTTCTAAAATTTTAAAACGAAAATATATGTATATAATATGACTTTATTGAAAAGAAAAGTTCACAAAATAGTAATATCCCCATTAATATATATTTTAAATAATATAAATATATTTTTAAAATAATAAAAATATATATATGTTCATGAACATCTAAAAATTTATCACTTACACTTTATTTTCTAATATTTTTTAGAAATCAACATATAATTTGATAAATATTATGAAATTATATTATTTGAGAAGTCAGTTTCCTACGTGTCGCGTTCACGTTAACTCTCGCGATGGTTGATTACATAGATACCCTTAATGAATTATTAGATTTTAAGATTATTATTATTATTTTTTTTTTACCTTTTTCCAAATAACATATATAATAAAAAGGAAATATTTTTAAAATCTTAAAACAAATTTTAAAACGAAAATATATATATATATAATATTACTTTATTAAAAAGGAAAGTTCACAAAATAGTAATATCCCCATTAATATATATTTTAAATAACATAAATATATTTCTATAATAATAAAAATATATATATGTTCATGAACATCTAAAAATTTCTCAGTTACACTTTATTTTCTAATATTTTTTAGAAATCAACATATAATTTGATATATATTATGAAAATACACGTATATTTAATTGATAAATAAAACTAATTTGATTTGACTTAACTAAAATAAAGAGTAAATAAATATAATGAAAATACATGTATATTTAAGCGATAAATAAAACTAATTTGATATGACTTGACTAAAATAAAAAGTAATTATACTTCAATTTTAGTTTAAAAATATATTTAACTCAATATACTCACAAAATGAATTTCTCGACTGATCTAATTTATATCCAAAATTAAACATCTTCTAATTTTATAATAATAATATATTTAATTTTATAATCAGAGATTGACTTAAAGCGTATCAAAAAAAAAGAAAATATTAATCAATTTATATGCATGAGACTTCAAAATATTATCATTATATTTATTTATGTAATTTTGAATCAAACTTCAGCTTATTATTTATTTCATTTTAAGCACAATATATATTAAATTATACATAATTTGACTATAATATATTTACATATCTAAAGATAATAATCAACCGAAATAAAAATATGAAAAATAGATATTATCCAATATACCAAATTGATAACCAAACCGAATATTGATCAAGAAAATAATTAAACCAATAATAATATATCCAAAGTCATATGTATAATTAGAATAATGTAATATTTATTAATATAAATTATACATATAAATTGATTCAAAATTAAAACTAAAACTAAATATTAATCAGTGATTATTAAATTTTATTTTTATGAATATTCATACCCGTGCATGAGCACGGGAAAATCACCTAGTCTAAATGTATCTAACGATACCTTTTCAATTGGATTGAACACTACTTGATCATTATTCTCAATTAAGTGCATACGAATGAGAGCAACTGCAAATGCTTGTATAATTCAAGAAAAAATTACTTTCTAAGACACATTTTCACTTCTCAATTACACATATAGACACTTCTCACATGACACACACTTTCTCTATGCATAATGTCTTCTATACCCTCAACTATAACATAATTACACATTTTTAACAAAACAAACCGTAAGCTAGTTTCACAACCAGACAAAAATCAAATAAACAATTAAACAAAAAAATCTTTATCCTCTCTCCAGGACCACTTTTGATTGACAGATTCAATTTCCCCAATTCTATAACCTAATTATTAAACTCTTTCCTTCTTCTTCGTCAAATTCGCAGACCATTAATTCTGAGTCTTTGCCACTTGTTTGGTTCTGCATTTACCATTCCATCTTTTTTTTTACATTTTCTTAATTTTCATATTCCAATTAAGCAAGGTTCATATTTTCTTTTTTTATGGTTACAGAATATTATTTAGTCATGAGATTTGAAGACAAGAATGCATAGAAATCATATTCTCCTCAAAGTTGACCTTTTTTGTGATATTCGAGAGTCAAACATGGCGGAGCAGCAGAAGAAGAAGAGGATTACTCTGTTTCTCACCATGTGCGACTCCGAGTTCCCTTAAAAATCACCAAACATATGCTCTTCGATTTGAACGCGATAATGGATAGAGGCTGAGTTGCTCGGGTAAAATCAGTTATGATGTTCTTGTAATGGTGGATGTGGCAAAGAGCTGAGCTAAAAAAATGACAGAAGTTTGAGGTTAAGAGGAGAACTTCACGGATGAGAGTGGTGGAGGATGTGAAGAAATGGAAGCGGTGATGGTGGATGCAGCGGTGGAAGTGGAAACGGTGATAGTAGATGCAGTAGTGGATGTGAAGAACTAAGGCTGTAACAACTTGTCCACACCCAACTGTCGTGTCCACAACTCGACTACACCCAACTCTCATATCCACACCTCTCTTGTCCACACACTTAGCCTACGAACAACTTCATCAATTTATGATTATTTGTTGTTTTTTTTTCTTTAAAGGATCTACATCAGTGTGTTTTTCTCTTCTTTTTATGTTATATTCTAAATGGCTAGTTCTTTTAGTAGATCATGGTCATCACTTATATGATCCAACATACACTTTCATGTCCACATACATACCATCCACATTTCATGTGTTGCAATAGCACCATCCACAACTCATTTGTTCTTATAATCCACAATGCTATGTCTACTTAATTTAGTTTTATAAAAGTTTAATATAAATATATACATATGGATGTTAAAATATAAAGAAAAAAATTTATAGTTAATTGCACCAAATAAAAAAATCTAAATGTTTATTATAAAACAAAAAAATCAACATACAAACACATAAGTGAGAAAGTTATTTAATAATATATCAAAAAGTTATTTTCAAACGTGTGGCTGAGTACCAAAATCTTTTAGTTACTTTGATCTCATAGACATAAATAAGTAACTGAACGTGAGGGTATAAAGGTCTGTAAAAGGACAGCTGTCCAGAAAAAGTGTGCTAGATGTTGAATGTGTCTCCATACGTAAAGGAAGACGAAAAAGTGTCTAAATATATAAACAACTCATTCAACGGCCAAGTAGACGGTAGGTACGTATTCTTGTATCATAAAATACAAATTTGAAGGCGAGTAAAGTATATAATTGTAGTGAATGGTTTGGACGGTCCATAATGCATGCTTGAATCACATTTCAAAATTATATATACCAATCCTACACGTAAGGGACAGACAACATCCAATTTCCTTAAACTAAAAATAATAATTTTCTATGCTATTCAATTAGATTTTTTTTTGTCAACATGCTAGTCAATTAGATAATTACACATCATATAATATTTATATAGAAACCTGTTTAGGAAAGAAAATATAATAATATATGAACCCCACGCATTTCGACTGTTTTTTTTGTTGAACACTTTGTCCCCGATTATTTGAGACGGTTCTTGAGTTATACAGTATGATATTTGATTAAGACAAATATAATCCTAAACATATTGTCCACAAGAAGACAAGACCGGAAAGGTCAGACGTTGAGTAATGATTCTTATCATTTTTAGAGACGGGTTAGATATACAACTTATAAAATAATCTATTGATACGTGTGAAGGACAAATATATTTCTCAAAGACTAGTTCATGCTCGAGGTCAAAATGATGTTACATAATTAATAAAAAAGGTAGTAACCACCACACATGAAAAACACGTAAGTAGTGGAGATGACGATGGTCGATGGCAAAGTTGAAAGCACATCAGAGGCAAAACAACGTGATATGGGAAAAGATCAGTGGTACACGTGTAATACGCGATGAATCGGTCATATAAAGATGTCCCTCAAAAACAATATTTTTTTTTAATATAAAGATTGACACTGGTTTAAGTAGTCAAGTGTATCATATCTGAGACTCACCAAGCTATAGTCAAAACATATTTTCTTAAATGAAACACAAACTCGATTCCAAATCCATTTATCTTGGCTCTGTTCCGATAAACCGGGAGGGTTAAAAGAACCACCACTTCCTTTGTCGGTTCCCCTGTGTCCGAAACAGAGAGATCATAAGTTAATCAACGAGAAAGATCAAAGTTAGTCACAAGAATGACATATAACAAATGAGTTGATGGAGAACATAGTAATGGTCACATATATTCATAGATCATCACACAAACTTTTTATGCATGAAGAGGCAAACATGATCCTAGTTTCTTGTATGTTCTAAGTTTAGAGGAACTTTATTTACTATAACCGATTCGATCCTACCTTTTGATTATTCTTCTTAGACTTTAACAAGATGGGTTGCGGAAGAACAGCCATGTTTGAGTCTTGGATGAATGGTCTCACCTTCTCCTCTAACATTTCCTCCACCTATAAAACAAAAGGAGGATCATAAAACGTGTTGTGCATTTAGAAACAAGAATGTAAACGAATGTGTCAAAGATGTTCCTTATGATTAACCTTCTCTTGACGCCATTTAGCTTCCCATTGTGCATCCAAGATCTTGTCTGCGATTTCTCTTTGCGCATTGAGAAGAACAGTCTTCTCGTACAGCTTTGCCGGGTTTTTGAGATCCTCTTCACTCCAAGAGGAAGTATTCAACGGGAGATTCAGTTCCTGAACATATTTATCAGTTAGTTCTGAGCTATATGCCATCGGTCACTAAAAGCAAAAGCTATTGATGCTAAAACCAAAAAGAAGAAAGAGAGCTTACACCCCAATTCTGAGGACGAGGAGGTGGATTAAGCTTTGTGACTTCAGCCTCAAGTGCTTTCTTAGCCTTGTAGAAAGGTACATTTTTCACAATGACAGGGTCTTCCTGAGCACGGACAGGATCTATGGAGAACAAGGCCTGTAAAACCATGAGAACTAAATGGTTAGCTAGTTCCCCAGATTTGTATAAAATCTTTATCAACCACAAAGAGGCAATCTTACATCCTGCAAATACTCCCAGCCAGGGTTTCGCTTAGCCACCAAGTCCCGAAGTTGATCATAGCGCATAGATTCCTGAACGCAGATAGACATAAATACTTAGCCATCAGTGAAGCTTAAAGCTGAATACCACTTCGATTACGAAGATTCAACTTTCAGCTAAGAGTAGACTAAAGTTTTCAAGGGATGCTTTGATTTAGCCTCTACAAGTCATGGTGAAGGAGATCTATGTAGGTAAAAAGAGGTACTAACCTCGTACTGCAACCATATTTTCTTCTTGACATCTTCATCATAGTCAAACCCACCAACAATCTGAGGCAAAGTGATTAACCAGAAATTTGCGATGCTTGGATCTTTCATGCTGTGAACAATGTGCTGAAACATGAAAAAAGAGTCATGAGAGGTGGTAGACATAGTAAGCTATTGGGTCTATAGATAGAATTTTGTGGTGCTCACCTCGTAGGGGTAATCCATCTTCCGAAGCACATTGTATGCTTTCCATGGAGGTTCCATGATCTGCAAAACGAATGTCATCAGTTTATGTATTTAACAAGAGAGACTTCTCTTTGTTCAGTTTATGTAGTTAAACACTCCACAGGAGATTTTAAGCTGAGAAGAAGTAAAAGAAGACGCAAAACGTACATCATCAGCTGAGATCCTGACTTGCAGTTTGTTCTTGCACTCAGTACAGCTCATCACACCCTGCAATATCAGTAGAAAATCAATTATGTAAAACATCCTATAGCGTTCACCGTTAACACACAGGCAAGCACCTTATCACATGGACTTGGAATTTGAGAGGTATAAATCAAATCCTAATCAAGTATAGCAGTAAGAATCCGTAGCATAGAGCATTGGTAGATAATATGAGGAAAAAGCTTACAGTTCCATCACAAGTTGGACAGTCTTTAGTTGGCAACGGTGCAGTAAGATTGAGGGAGGAAGGAAGATGAACCAACTCAGCTCGATTGTCAACTATGGCATCTGCTACACAGTCTGCTGTTGGTTTCTCTCCACTACAAGAAAAGACAAAAAGAAGAGATCATCAGATTCTTTCATGTATGATATTAGAATACCACTTCCATAGCTTAAGAATTGTCAATTGGGAAATGCCAACATTAACCTATATTCTCTGAAACTGTTCATCTAAGGTTCCTTACTTCCTTTCGAACTTACATGGACACTAAATAGAATAAAACACTAGCCAAACTTCTTTTTTTTTTTAACAGAATATCTGAGTGATTAAATCTGAATAATTGCACAACCGTAAAGCAAAGTGCACGGCTAATAAAATCATAACAAGACGGATGACACTAGTTGTATATCTGTCAATCAGTCTATGTTTGTCAAAACCATCATTGTAGGTAACAAAGAAACGGTCATTCATCTAACAGGTTATTACTAACTTATGTAGTCTTCTAAGTAGTTGAAGAAATAATAAGTTGAGAGTTAAAAAGAGAACAACCCCCCACCTTCTCAAATTGTAATCTTTGATCTGGTAATGAACATTCCCTGTTCCTTTGCACATGGTGCACCGTAATGCCTGCCACCCATTACACGTTTTGCAGTCCCTGACCACCAGATAAATGTGTTCGAATGAGATCATTTGTTAGAGATGTGACATCTCAAAAAGTTGTATGAAGTCAGAATAAAGCATCAATAAGTAGGTCATATGAATTCAAAACTTGAAAACCCGACCTTTGGCAGATGACTTTCTTCCCCAAATCCAAGGCAATGTCATAAGTCCCAAGCGTTGCCACCGCCTAACATCCATTAAACTCAAATGATGAAAAACTTGGGGACTGAAAGTTCGAAATTTGACGGATTCAGATACAAATTAAAAGTTCAAAACTTTCACCAAACAAGTTCCTCGGAAACATCAGATATGGAGAATCAAAGTAAGAAACAATACGAGAGCTGAAATGTCCAGGCAGGGGGGTAAAGAAACAAACTCACGAAAACAGAGAGATAGGATATCTTGGAGATGAGTTCGGGGATGCCAAAGCCGCGAGGAGCAGAGCCAGCGATGTCGAAGGCGAGAGTGAAAGGAGACAAGACAACTTTGATTGGGAAGTCGAGAATGTCTATCACTTTCTGTCCATGACGAGTGGAGAATTGCTTGAACTGAGCATCAGCGAACTGTGTCACGTTCTCTATCAACCGACCTGGTCCTCGCGACATTGGAGAACAAGAAGATAAGAGCTTCCTCCCAGTCTCTCTAGTCTGGGTGTTTAACGGAGATGATGTTTTGTTTGCAGAGAGTCTTGGATTTTGCACTATTCTTATCCCGGAATTTCGATGCTTTACTAACCAAGCATGTCCCCTTCTATAGACTACGTGCCGTTCCAGTCAGCAAAACGACGCAAAGTTTTTAGTATTCAGATAGATATCATGTTGTGGAGTAAACACGCTTTGGTATTTTAGTATTTGATTGACAGATTGTGGGTTGATCACATATTGATGCTAGTGAATGAGTTTGACGTTTATTTTCAATAGATGAGTTTGTGTGTGCTTGTTTGAGTGAAAGTTAAGGGCTTTTTTGAAAAAAGACATTAAACAAGGGTACTTTTTACTAAAATGCTCCGTTTTGGGAAGGTAGGCGATGGGCGATTTTGGCGATTCAGAGTTTTCTTCTTCGTAATTAGAATTTCGTCATCGTAGCCGAGAATCTCCAGTGAGAGATGGAAACTAAGTAGGGCCCCGATAATCCCCCATCGAAAGTAAAATCATCTTATGATGCGGTTACTCAGAAAAAGGATTGAAAAAATATGAAGTTGAAGTTACATATCTAAGTGGTAAAAAATCAGTAGAAGTTCCAACCGAGTTCTCGAAAAATTCATCGCCATTGTGGGAGGATTTCATTCTGGGAAGTTCTTTAGATACAACTCCACATGTAGCTAAGGTACATGTAATTCTAAACAAAATCTTGTCATTTGGAGGTAAAACCCAGAAGATTAATGTGATTGCGATTGATTCAACTACAATGAGGTTTAGAATTACAAATCCTATGGTTAGAGAGAGAGTTCTGAAGCGTGAAATGTGGAATATAGATGATGTTCCGTTGGTGGTCTCGAAATGGACTCCGATCAAAGAAGATTCAACTCTAGAAGAGATATCAATACCATTGTGGGTTCATCTCACAAAAGTGCTGATGAACATGTTTTCGTGGGAGAGTCTGAAATTCATTACTAGTGCAGTGGGAGCACCAGTGAGACTACATCTAGAGAAGGCATCATGTATTTCATTCGATATAGCAAAAATATTTGTGAATGCAGAGTTGACGAAGGGGTTCCCAAAGTTGATAAACTTCACAATACAAGGAAAGGTGCCTTGTGTTGAATTTACATATCCATGACATCCTTATAGATGTAAGCAATGTGGGAAGTGAGAACACATTAATATTAACTGTGATAGGAAAAGAAGCTGAAAGAGATAGTAAAAAATCCTGATAAGAAAGTTGAGGAAAGGAAAGATTCTCAAGTACTCAAAAGAAGACTCAAAAAAGAATGAGCAAGAAAAGAATGTTGAGACTACATCACCTGAGGAAAAAAGAACAAATATAAAGGA
The DNA here is from genome assembly GCA_932364175.1 of Eruca vesicaria subsp. sativa. Lineage (NCBI taxonomy): Eukaryota > Viridiplantae > Streptophyta > Magnoliopsida > Brassicales > Brassicaceae > Eruca > Eruca vesicaria. The sequence continues at coordinate 300,897 of CAKOAT010285154.1, read as the reverse complement.
GGATTGAATGTTGAAATAGAAGAATGATAGATAGCTAATGAGTGGTTAACGCCGGATAAGACAAGAAGAGGTTCCAGTTTACAGAAACAAAGTCTAAAATACGGGGGAGTTCAAATCATCACTTCTTCAAGATTTTTTTTTGTTTTAAGTGTTTTCGATGAAGAATTTCAGGAGATGAAAAAAACAGGTGAAAGTGAGAAGGGTAGAGAGGAAAAAACATCAAATCAGTGAAAGGAAGTGGTTATAGAAAATGGGAATGAAAATGATATAGTAAATTTGAATTTAAAGGGGCAGGAAGAAAGAGAGGAGAAGAAACAACAAAGTATTGTGAATTCTCAGAGATAGGCTTTACCAATAACATCGAAAACAAACCACAGAGTTACATCGAAAACTATAATGTTCTGGCTGTTAAAGATATTAATCCCAACACAAGGATCAGGAAATGTACTAACAACAACCATCAATAATGTTAGTCTTTTCATAGAAGGTTAGAGGATCCAATAAATCAATAAAACATTATGTGGTAAGGAAGTGGTGGCAGAGTAGTGGGATGAGTTTTGGATGTTTGTTAGAGACAAGAGTGAAGGATAATAAGGCAAATAATATTGTTAATGAAGTTCTTAAAGATTAGAAATTTATGGCGCATTATGAGTATAATGTTCTTTGGAGAATTTGGGTGCTATGAAAATCAAATGTGAGGTTATCTCCGGTCTTCAAGAGTGATCAAATGATTACAAGCTCTGTGAAAATTCAAGGAATGGATGAAGAATTTTTCTGTCCATTTGTCTATGCAAGGAATACCGCTGAGAAAAAAAAAGATCTTTGGGATGATATTTGTAAACATCATGATTGTCCAATATTTCGAAATAAAGCTTGGATAATTATGGGTAATTTCAAAGAAGTGCTGGCAGGTTGTGAACACTCTGGGTATGATTAGGATCCAAGTGTTACAAGTGGTATGAGAGAGTTTCAGAGGGTAGCAATGTTGCTTATCGAATATAAGTGCACATAGATCTTTATTTACCCGATGCAACAAAAGAAAAAAAAGAATGATTAGTAAGCAAATGGATTAAGTGTTGGTAAATGATATATGATTTTATAAATTCATGCAATCATATAGTGTTTGATTTAGGGGGATGTTTGGATCACCTTAGAAGTAGAAGACAAATTCAAATAGAAAAGGAAGATAAATTCACCTTAAGAAACGAGATACGTAATTTGTGTGCAAGAGTTATCAATGAACCCGTGGAAGAAACTCTGTCTCTGTCCATGATTTTCCCGATGAAAGAACTGATGGTAGCTCAGCTGATGACGATCGTACAACGTCTCTGAAAGAATTGACGTTTTCTTAACTTCGAAGTGATTTGATACGAAAGAAAAGATAGCATGAAAGCTTCTTCTCCGGTTTCTTCACATAGCTCCCACCAACAAGAATGTTTATTGAGCTTTATGTAACCATCATGGTTTTTTTATTGAAACTGACATGGGTTTTCTCTTTCCTTTGAGCTTTCAGGAGTTGTATGTAAATGAGATGAACTGGACAAAAACGACGAAGCTTTTCTTACTGAAACCAGCATAGTTGTTCTCCTTCTTTTATGCTTTCACTAGGCTGTACTTCATGAAGTAAAGAGTGGAAGAATAATAGATAGCACCTCACTTTGGATGAGATTATAGGCAGCCTGCAACAACAGGAAGAACATACTTAGGCAAAAAAAGTGAAGGTTAAGAGAATACATCATCAAAGAGCACTCATGGCGAATTACTTTGATGTGTGTCATTCCAAGAAGAAGGGTCTTAGTAAATTGTGTGTGTGAATAATGTTTAGTTGAAGTATAAGAATACTAAAACAATTTGGCATATCATTTCCGAGCCTAAACACAAGTTATCAAAAATATTTCTTGGATCTTCTAGGTGTAGTGAGCAAACTTACTTAGATTCATGGTGTTTCCATTAATGTGGATTTCTCTAAATTCTAGATCTCCTAGCTGATGTCTTGGACTTCTGAAATCACCGTCACACTTGTGTAGTCTCCCTCTCCCTCAACAGAGTTTCTTCATTCCCCTTCCATGGTCAATGATCGGATCTGTTCAAATATCAGGGTAAATAAGATGAGATCATTTCACAAATATTTATGATACATGGTTCATTTTACAGAGTATGATATTTTCTTAGAAGGTTTCAATGGAAATACAGTCTCTGTTACGATTTCATGTTTCGTATCACGTAATATGCATGGAACCTGTTAACGTATTAGACTATATGTCATTAGTCATATGTACATGTCACCTAATATATGTTATAAAAATAATTTTAACATATGTTATAAAGTTATAAAATATGCTATATATATGCTCTATAGTTATTAAATTTACATTTAGAGTATATGTAAAATCCCATTATTTTGATCTTAACTATCCATTACAAACTTTCATGCTTATAAAGGAACATTGATTTTGTAGCAAAACAATGTAAAGGGAAAACATATTTAATGATACACTGCCCAATATGGAAAGCCATATAAGATCCATAATGTTTCCGAATTCACATCTACATATAATATTCTCTTCATGTTAATGCTTGATTGACAAGCCTATCAATATGTAAAAAATATATAACATATCCAAATTCAATATAGATTATTTATTTATAACATATTTTACTTTTTTTAGATATGTAATTAATATTGTCTTTCTGAATTAACAATGGTACAATATTCTAACCTAATATTTTGAGAATACTATATAAATAATTCGTGCCACTCATAGTCTCCATAAAAAAGCATTACACCCGAGCAAATTTTAATCAAGTTTCTGAACTGAAACCTTTCAAAATATATGTAGAGAATTAAGGTGAAGATCATTTGCTTATGGAAACAATACTCCGCACAAGGTGGTGAGACTATTGCGATGGTGTAGTTAATTCCAGTGTAGGTTTCTTTTAGTGAGACTTATATTATAAACATGATTCAATATGTGTACGATTGTTTGTTTTGAAAAAAATTATTCATACGGTTTTGGTTATCTATTTTCAGCATGATAAGGTTCATGCGAGTGTTAAAAAAGAATTGGTGTCCACCAAAATATTACAATCTCAAACTTCTACAACGGTATTATCCGATTTTATTATTGTATTATGTTATCATAATATCTCCAGTATAATCTAATAATGATTCATTTTTATAGGCACAAACTGCATTTGATTGTCTTAGACAATACTCGCAATTCAAAGTTTCTCATATTTGATAATCTTGCTATTCTTTGATTTATCAACCTTGCATTAAGCTAACTGGACTTAATGATGATGAGGTATTATAGTTGGTGATATATAAAAAAATGGATTATTATTTTTTTTGACAATGGATTGATTTTATTTATCTTGAATGAAAATCCGTTGAACCCATTTTATTATTAAGAATCATTTAGTAATTATAAGAGTACTGAAAATGTAAGAAAACACTATAAAATCACAAATCCTGATTAAACAAATTAAAAGCAGGTCCTAATATGTCTCAAAACATAATACTATTATATAATTTTTTTTTATTAAATTCAATTAGTTTAGTTTTTTTTTTTAAACCACTCAAGCTTTTAAACAATACTCCCTCCGTTTCATATTAAGTGTCGTTGTAGAGATTTTTTTGCGTTACTAAATAAGTGTCGTTTTCGGTTTTCAATGCAAAATTTATTAATTTTATTATGTAATTTGTTTTTCTATTGGTTAAAATATGGTTAGGTGTACGGGTAACTGTGTTTTTATATAGCAAATGTGTAAAATTAATTGTTTCCTTAATCCGTGTGCACAGCTGTAGAGTGACACTTATAATGAAACAGAGGGAGTAACATCCATCATAATACTAAAATAAAAACAAAAAAAACACATTATTTAAAATTTAGTATCATGTCACATATTTTCATACATAGAGAATAATGGATTCTATATTTCAAATACGTAAATATTATAACCATTCCATATAATAATTTTGCAAGCGTGCTAGAAATTATAATACGAAAACATTGGTTAATTTCAGGATTATCTAAAATTCATATATCATGAAACCAAATAAATAATAATATTTTTGATTTATCACCGAAAAAACAAAATATTCAAGCATTTTAACCGATCAAACCAAAACAAAAATGGATTTTGAATGTTGTTATATTTTAGGTGATTGAAAACTGAAAAACCTAAAACCTAATCGATGTTAACATTCCTAATCTCTTATTATATATATTTTTTGACATCGACTAATCTCTTATTATATTAAAAATAGTAAAATTAATAATTTTATTCTGCGTAAAATGCAAATTATCATCTAGTATACCTTTAATTCAACAGTATTAAGCGTAAGAAAGAGAAAACTTGATACCTGATTGACAAATATAAGTGGAACTGGGTGGAAAAATATTTCTAGCTAGTAAATTTTCGCTATAAATGCTATTCAGTCGTTCAAGTAAGAATAGAATTTCATGCCAAGACCTACCCAAGAGCATGAAAAATGCAAACTTAACACAAGTTTTTTTTTAAATTCTTTTTATAAAAAATAAAAACATTGTGTTTAAAAAAAAAACACTAAACAACGAAAATTAAGGGAAAAAAGGAATCATATTCTCTGAAAGCAGCCAAGCGAATTCTCGCCAGATAAAAACCAAAACCTGCCTTTCATTCTCCTTAAGAGACTCTCTCCTGACTATTGCTAATCAATCCCTGTATCTCCCTCGCTCCGATAATCAATGGCTGCAGCGGCGATGACCGGTTTCCCGCAGGCGTATCTGGAGGGTAAAGAGGTCAAGGACACGAGTTCGCTGGTCACTGAGCTCTGCCGTCATTTCTACACTCAAGGCTGGGTTTCCGGAACTGGTGGTAGCATCACCATGAAGGTTCATGATGCTTCTATCCCTAAACCCGACCAACTCATCATCATGTCTCCTTCAGGTTTTCTCTCTCTATACCATCTCTAATCTCCTTCTTTTTTCTTTCCCCGATTCCGAATTTTTTTTAAGATTGGAACCTTCTTCGCTTCTTGAACTTATGAGGACTTGTATGTGCCTTTGCTCTAGTGTGCTTTGCTGTCTGAGTTATGCTTGTCTGAACTAAGTTAAAGTTGTGTATGCTCGGACAATCACTTTAGTAATATTGTCTCTAAGCACACTTGTTTTTGTCTTTTCAATGTTTAGTGCATTTTACTTAAAATTGCAAATTATTGTATGTATAGGGAAACCTCTCCATGTGTTATTGAGTTGCTTGCTGATTTAATTTCTGTCTGTTTGAAGGTGTTCAAAAGGAGAGGATGCAACCTGAGGATATGTACATTTTATCTCCAAATGGATCCATCATATCTGCACCTTCTCCAAGGCCATACCCTAATAAGCCTCCCAAGTGTACTGATTGTGCTCCTCTTTTCATGAAGGTATGCACGCTTTTGTCTCACCTTACAAAAATAGTAATACTGATTCTCTATTTCGATTTCTGCGTAGCTGGCTTTGGTCTATTTTGATGTTGGTGAATGGTAATGGATATTTGTACTTACTACTCGTATGGTAGTTTCCTTTGCTGAATGTGCATTTTGTTTCTGTTTCTCACCCATTTTTAGCACTACTTAGATTCTTTGGACACATGGACATGGGTCATGACTCAAATAGGTTAAGAGCTCGTCGCTCTTTTTAGTGGTATTTTTTCCTTTCCTTTCATTTAGAATGGCAAATACGTTGATTGCTAATGACTTTTGGATTGCAATCCAAAAAATCAAGTGCAGAACAGGCGGCTTTCTTTGGGGAAACGCTTGCGAAAACTCGGTTACAAGGTAACACTTGTTTAATCTGAGCAGTACTCCACTCGTTGGATGTCTCAGTGGGTTTCTTCGACCCATAGAACCTCCACTACGTTGCATTGATTATAAATAGATTCAGTCAAGTGTTACAACAAACACAATGGGCTCAGTACTCAAGTGTAGTATAGTTGTATTGATGTTTACCCAGAAAAATCTTGAAGTGGGATCTTTGGTTGTAAATTCTCTACTTAAATAACACAACACCTTAGAAAAGCTGAGAGTTGCTTTCTTGCGTTCAGCTGGACAGTGCAATTGCGTGATCATTGCTTTTAATGTTTACACTTACATATGATTTTCAACAAATTGAAAGTGGTCTGCTTTAATGCTATTTGCAGTTTTCAAGTAAGTGAAAGTTTACCTTCTTCTATCAGACTTGCATAGTTTAGTATCTCATTTTTTTTGCCTTACCATATTTTCTTTCTCTGTTTGTATGATATTTCATTTCATTTTATGTCCAACCTCTAGTTACAGTAGATAACTGACATTAATAAGAGATGCATAGCATTGACTTTGTTATAGTTTCTAATGCGTAGTGATGAACTCTTATGAGATACTGTTTAACTTCGTGGTGCAGGCATATGAGATGCGAAATGCTGGAGCTGTTATTCATAGCCATGGCATGGAATCTTGTCTTGTTACAATGCTTAATCCACAAGCCAAAGAATTTCGTGTAAGCCTGAATGTTAGAAAAATTGAAAAGCCCATAAATACCAGTTAAAACTTTGGATCTTAATGTTTCTTTCATATCTCAGATAACTCACATGGAGATGATAAAAGGGATTCAAGGTCACGGATACTATGACGAACTCGTTGTCCCAGTCATAGAGAACACAGCTTATGAGAATGAACTAACAGATTCACTCACCAAAGCTGTATGTGTATATAATACCCCCGAGAAGCTTCTATTGATCATATGCAACCAAAGAATGGTTTTCATTAGTTTTGAGAAACCTGGCTTTCATTTTCAGATAGAAGCCTATCCAAAAGCAACGGCAGTGTTAGTGCGCAATCACGGAGTTTACATTTGGGGTGATTCTTGGATCCATGCTAAGACACAGGTTTGTGCAAATCGCTTCAAACAACAAGTTCTATATCGTTTTGTTATGATATTCATATTATAAACTCTTAGTTCTCATTTCCAGGCTGAATGTTACCACTATCTGTTCGAAGCTGCCATCAAGCTTCACCAACTGGGTCTGGATGCTGCTACACCAGAGCACGGGCCTATTCAAAGACATACACACTCACAGAATAACACTTCCACAAAATTATCTGTAAAGTCCGGAGTCAAGGACTCACAAAACCAAACAGAACCACCTCGGGTATAAAGTCAATGATCTCTCTTTTGTCATCTTGTGTTCTATCTCTAGAAGTGTTAATTTTGAACTATACTCTTTTTGGTTGCACACAGCGATGCATTGTCTTGGACATTGAAGGAACAACTACTCCCATAACATTCGTCACAGATGTTCTCTTTCCCTATGCTCGTGAAAACGTTGGAAAGCATTTAAATTTGACGTACGACACAGCGGAAACACAAGAGGATATCAAGTTGCTACGGTCTCAGGTAATAACGAGTTATTGTCCTCCACAAACTTTCTTTATTGTCCAAGTGACTAAGGCTCATCTCTGGTATGTGTTGCAGGTTGAAGAAGACTTGAGACAGGGTTTAACCGGTGCTGTTCCTATACCTCATGCTAATGAAGGAAAAGACAAGGTCATTGCGGCTGTTGTCTCTAATGTTGAGGCAATGATCAAAGCTGATAGAAAGATCACTGCTTTAAAGGAATTGCAAGTGAGAGCAAAAAAACAAGTTTCCACTTTTTGTTGATTTTGATAATGTCTGATATGATTCTTTGTATTGCAGGGTCACATATGGAGAACAGGTTTTGAATGTAATGAACTGAAGTCTGTTGTTTTCGAGGATGTAGCAGAGGCTTTAGAAAAATGGCATTCATCTGGAATAAAGGTCTGTTCATGTACTTCTTAGAGAGATGGTGTTTTTTTCTTGTGGCAGGTCTAATGTTTTTGGTGTAAAATAGGTTTACATATATTCAAGTGGTAGTCGATTAGCGCAAAGGCTTCTCTTCGGGAACACAAACTATGGAGATCTGAGGAAGTATTTGTCTGGTTTTTTCGACACTACAATCGGGTATAGCAAAAGTTTTTGTCACTTCAATATCAGTAGAGTATATGATCCAGCTGCTGCTGCACATGACATCTCATACGTTTCTTGGCTGCAGAAACAAGAAAGAAAGCAAGAGTTACAAGGAGATTACAGAAACATTGGGAGTGGATGATCCTTCAGAGATTCTTTTTGTCACGGATGTTTATCAAGAAGCTACGGCCGCAAGAGCCGCAGGTAAATAACACACACAGAGAAACTCTCTGAATCATATCTTAAAACGGTTTTAGATTCTGTTTAAGGCAACTCACTTGGTTTCTTAAATCTGCTGAAAGGTCTGGAGGCGGTTATATCGATTCGACCTGGTAATGCTTCCCTTCCAGAGAATCATGGGTTCAAGACTGTCACATCGTTCTCCCAAATCTAAGAGATTCCTCTGTGTGGTTTCTATGGTGTTGTACTTGATCTGAGCACAGTTGCCGAATAAATCTAAATGTAGAGCTTGATAAAAGCTCAAATCATATTTATTAGTGAAGTCAGTGAAGTTTGGTTCATGCATGTGAATTATGAAGTGGACAAAACGTAAACTATTGGAATAACTCTCCATTTGGAACGGATTGGGGAGTTTTCTGTTTGTGGCACACCCTTTTATTATAATAATGTTATAGCTTTTTCAATCCATATAGAATGACACAAAGATTAACTTCACATCTGAGATTGATTTTCAATTGAGAACAAAATGGGAATGGAATTCTCAAAGTTGAATTGATTACATTATATATGATGGTTTTTTTTTTTTTTTTTGAAACACTTACATTATATATCATGGCTGAATAAGCATATTTATCCCTTATATCTTCATTCAAAAACATTTTCTAAGTTGTAATATTGAATACAATATCTAAAAGTCAACACCACAGTTTTTTCACATTCAATATTAAGAATATTTAAATTACCAGAAATATTACATGACTGCCGTCATATATAATATCATGGACCACTCATTAATCAAATTAATCAAATGTTTACAAAAAAACATTTATCATTCTTTCCTCAAATAAAAACTACAAAAACCTAATGTGATTTACAATAATATCACAACAAGTAAATTGAATAATAAGCATTTGATAACTTGTATATCTTTATCATTTTGTTTAATTTTACATTATTAAAATAAATTAAACAATAAGATTAAATAAAAAATAAAAAATTAGATTTTTTCATGTTGTTTTACTTTGAATTTTTTAAAAAGATTATAAATTACTAAAATTGTTAAAGTATGATTTTTTTTTGTGATTAAGGGTTTCACTTTTTTTTTTGTTAATAAAACATACAAATAATCATAAAAATATATGAGTAAGAATCCTCAATTAATAGATATAAATATTAGAATATGTTACCTATCTATTTTAATAACATTTTATATAAAATTTCATGAATATTTTAATTTTAAAATTTTAGAAATATGTATTATACTTGAATTGATAAACTTTAAATACATTTATGATTTTAAACACGATCAAATCATAAAAAATATATTTTGCATATCTTTTACTATAGTTTAAATTTTTTTATTTTTTATAAAATATCTCATTTCACCATGGCGCAGATTATGATTGTAAATCCCCCTAAGTCTTGTAAAGGACCAGACAGACATCCTATGCACAAAGGTAGTCGAGGTTAAGATGTACCATCGACTAGGCTACTCCATAGACGTGGTCAAAAGGTCAGATTGGAAGCTTGGGTGGTTTCCTTGACCAAAAATAAAGTCTCGTTTAGCTCATGATAGTGTACTCATCTTAGGACTAGTTTAGGTATCTGAAGTTAACTCAGTGTAAAGCAAGCCATCTCGGACCAGCTAAGTGCCCAGCTCGACGACCAAATCGTCCAGCTCGATTAGCTGAGGCAGTCGGATTAAGTAGTGAGGTTGTTGGGTATGGTCTGGCCATGACTGAGGGGTCTGTTCGGTGTGGGTTGAGTGGTTAGACGGTTAGGTGTTAGGTTAAGGTTGGTCCAAGTTAGGGTATGTTAGGTTTGGGTGTAGTCTTAGCCTAGACCGGTTGCAGTTAGGCTTTGAGAGTTATGGGGCGAGAGGGTGTGGGTGATGGGCGTAGGGACACAAGGAAAAGAACGAGTCACCACTCTCCTCGCTGAATCACGTCCAAGCACATCACTGTCGGGTTATTGCTAGGCACATCCGCACCAAGTCACAGTCAAGCACATCATCGCCGAGTTATTTCTAGGTACATCCTCGCCGAGTCACACCTAAGCACATCATTGCCGAGTTATAGCTAGGTACATTCTCGCCGAGCCACAACCAAGCACATCATCTTCGAGTGACAGCTAGACACATCCTCGTCGAGTTACAGCTAGGCGCATCATCATCGCCTTTCAACTAGGCACAACACCTCCCAATTAAGTACATGCCTTCATCAAGACACATGTGTCATTTGTAATGAACTACAGTTCGATTGATCTCTATTGAAAGAGTATGTAGATAGGATTTAACCGGGTTCAGCTATAATCTATAACACCTCTTTTATGGTCATCCGTGTAATTCGAGCTCACCACAAAGATTTCTCCTAAATCCACTTTGAAATCATGTATGCCTTGATTTCAGATTCAAAAATATGATAACAAAAATAATATTTTTATGTAACAAGAATAAATTTAATGTCCACATATATATTATCGTACCTGAAAACATGTATCATGCTTAAAGATGAAAACATGAGTAGGAGCTTCCTACATTTACTCTGAAACCTACAACATTAAACTCAATGTTTGATGATGGTGTAGAAACATGAATATTTGTAAGCATCAACGAGTAAAAGATCTTAGAAATCTTATAAAACCCTTATGATTTTTCTGTTTGTTCTGGTAGAATTCAATGTTAATGATAGAAGATATGCTAGACAGTTATTGCACTCTTTCATACAACACTCTGTTTATGAAAAATGAATTACGGGAAGCACTGTCTCAAATTTAGTCTCATTCGAAGATTCAGATATTTTCATATAAAAGAAAAAAATTGTCTATCTTCTTGCGGTTTGAATAGTATATAATGCAACCATTGATAGAGCTAATGATATATTGTGTTTTTGACATAGAATAAGTATTCTCTACTAATGGTTTTAATGATTTTATCGAATATTTCTAGTCATTTTAAGTCATTACAGGTTGGAGAGTTCTATAGATGAGGAGAACGATCGTGTGGAAAGAAAGGAGAAGAAAAGAACCTGAATTGAAGGTTTTCTTAACTTGAACAGCCAGGCAAGATGTTCTCCCGTGATCAGAGCAGCTTGACAGACTGTTCCCCGACGTTCTAGGAAATAAAGATTCTATTTCGGGATTTGCCCTAGTTTCCCTATTTTTCTCTTCTGCCGCCTGTGGCTTATTATATATTCCCCTTTGATTTTCCTAGGCTTTTTATTTAGTTTTTACGCAAGAAAGACTTGAGAGCTTTGATTTGAGCGATTGCTACTTGTAAGGGAAATCGATATAAAGTTTGATGTTATAAAGTTCAAATATTTTAGAGAGAGGTTGGAGAGTTTTAGAATGAGAAATATTACATTTTTGTGCCTCCATTTGAGAGGAGGAAAGATAACATGTAAATTTTTTCTTTATATAGGAAGATAAAAATTCCAATTAGGTAAAATATTTTTGATACAGAAGATTTTCATATAAATCTTCTAAGAAGACTTACATGAAAGTCTTTCAAGAAGTCTTCTAGACCATAAATTTATTATTCGTCCAGAAGACTTACATTGAAATTTTCTAGTACTTTATTTGTTAGAAAACTTTTCAATAACTCATCCAAACCCTATAATCAAATAACTGAATAAATCTCAACAAAAACGCTTCATTAAACCTAAAATCAACTTATAAAGTTTTTAATATAGACAAAATTAAACTCATATATGCCAAATTTAAATATTTTAAAAACCTATTAAGATACCAAATTCTAAAAAATAATTCATTTTGTTGAAAACAATTCAATTTTCTTAAATCTAAATTTATATCACTTACAAATATCTATAATTAGATATTATGGTTGTTCCCTATCAAAATTTTTTTATGAAAATTTTAAGTTTTTTAAGAACTAATACGCTAGAAGAATTTTCTTGGAAGACTTAGTATTAGGCGGGAAATCTAAATTATTTTAAAATTGTAAGCGGAAAACCGTTGTTAAGTCATCCAGTAAGTCTTCTAGTGCATTATATCTTCGAAAATTTAAGTCTCCCAAAACCACAATATCAAATATATAACTAAATCACATACAAAAACTTTATTAAACTTAAAATAAACTTATAAAGTGTTTAATAAACACAAAACAAAACACATATATGTCAAATTTAATTTTCTTTTTTAAAAAATTAAGATTCCACAGTGTAACCCTAAAATCGCATACAATACTATAACATAGTTACCAAATCCTAAACAAACAAAAAAATATCTTGACTAAACTTACATTCACTCATCTATGTTAAAAACAATTTAATTTTATTAAATCTAAATTTATACCACTTACAAATGTCTATAGTTAGATGATGATGATTTTTCTCCAATCAATATTTTTTTATGAAATTTATAAATTATTTTAAGAACTAATACAATAGAAGACTTTCCAAAGAATACTCATGGAAGACTTAATATTAGGCAGGAAACCTAAATTATTCTAAAATTTTAAGGGAAAATAGTAGTTAAGTCTTCCAGTACCAATAAGTCGTCTAGTATATTATATCTTCGAAAATTTAAGTCTTCTAAAACCCCCCAAAATCAAATATATAAGTAAATCACATACAAAAACTTTACTAAACCTAAAATAAACTTATAAAGTGTTTAATATACACAAAACCAAGCACATATATGTCAAGTTTAGTTTTTTTTTCTTTAGTTAAGATTCCATAATTTAATGCTAAAAATACATACAATATTATAATATAGTTACCAAACCCTAAACCAAAGAATACATACTAACTTACATTCACTCATATATATTGAATACTGTTCAATTTTAGTAAATTTAAATTTACATCATTTATAAATGTCTATAATAACATAAAATATTTTTTTCCCAATTCACTCGCATGGTTATAATGGTAAATTACAATACTGTTTTTATATTTAGTTATGAGAGGATGTTTATAATTTCACTAACCTTTTTGAGTTACTTTTGCATTTGATTTGATTTGGGATACACTTTTGCATTTAAAATAAAGTTTTGAGTCATATTTGGCAAATCCTCAAATATAAATCATATAATAAAACAAAAACAACCGTGATGATTAGTATCTTAAGCAATGCTTTGTTTGAGTTAGTCATCCGTGAATGATAAACCTCTCTATCAAGGTAGTTATTTCTTTTTATTGAGTTTGTTTGTAAACATCTATTTTATTAAAACTGTAGTACCTTTTAGGTTTGTTTGGAAACTTAAATAGTAGTAATAAATAGTTTAATGTTGTTTGGCTATAAGTTTAATAGAGTTGAGTTTTTTAACATTGTTATAATAGAATTTTTGGCTTTTGTTTAATTTATTTTATGATATGATTGACTTTAATCATTTAGCCCATTGTAGTAATTTGTGTTTTTAGTTTATATTTTATATAAAGACCATATTCATTTTATTTGTTGTTGACTAAATTAAAAATAACATCAGTTTTTAAGATAATAAAAGTTTACATTTCAAATAATTTAATACTCAAATATTTTTTATCTAAAGTATTTTACATTATTCAAATTATCATAAAAAACATAAAATACTTGAATAGTTTTAACTAAAATATTAAAATTTTGTTTTCGTAACTGGATATTTATCCAAAACACATCCCCTCCACGAAAATCAGTTTTACCCCGATTAATCTAAAATTAACCCTAGAAATTGTAACCAAACCGTTATCATATTGGAACCAAAAATTAATCTGATATTAGTCGGTTATTATAATTGTTACCAAACCCTGTTCAAACCAAAAGAATCAAACCGGACGCAAATCAATTTATATAGATAACTGAACAGATCTTATATTGGCAGAACTAAAAAAACTACAAACATAAAGAATTCAACAAAAGTTAAACCCAAAATCAAACCCCAGTCCTATTACATTCAATACAATCACAGTTTCTAAAATACGGCAATAACCGATCACTTATGAGTATATTATGCTTTCCCAAATTAATTTAAACCCGCGCCGGTGTGCTGGTCACGATCTAGTATTACCCTTGACATTTAACCAGATAATAAAAAAAAAAACAACTGTAAACACAATTCTGAATGATAAGTATCTTATATTTTAGACCCAAAAAGTATCTTGTATATGCGACTACAGTATAACCTCTATAAACTGATAATGTTGGAAATTTGATTTTTTTATTAGTTATATAGATATTAGTTTACAAAAATTTCTTATTTAGATTTTTTATTTAAATATATATTTATTTTAAGATAAAAAATTTAGTGTATAGACATTAATTATTATTTGCTCAGATCTAACATTTATATTAATTTTATTATATTATTTAGTGTGTATAATATAGAAAGCAGAGAATTAAAATTTGGTTTTGGATATCATATTACTAAATCTCTTCAAAAATATATTAAGAGTTAAGAAAATATAAAGATAATTACATTGTGAATATAAAACAAACATTGTAATGATAGGTTTTCTCTTTTATAAAAGAGTTATTTAGCCCAATATACTGAAACATAGTAGAAAATAGGGATATGCTAAAAGGTATGAATAATGGGCCCGATACTTATCCAGAAGGGTGTACAATTACGGAATACCCCTCTCCAAGATTGATGTAATCTTACGTGATAAGTCAGGGTGATTTGCGTAGATTTTATTTAGATTTAAAAAAAAACAAATAATGAAATACAAATAAAACTCACAATAATATTAAAATGAGAAATTTTTGGGTTCATCCTTTAGTATGAATCTCTAGGTTCACCAACCCTGAGTCCTAAACCCTAATTCCTAAATTCTAAACCCTAAATCCTAAATTCTAAACCTTAAATTCTAAATTCTAAACACTAAACCCTAAATTCTAAACCTTAAACACTTGGGTAAATCCTTACTTTTGGATTAATCTTAAACCTCAGGATTTACGATTAATCCAAAGGTTTAGAGTTTAACCAAAGATTTAGGGTTTAGGATTTTGCTGATAGTATTAAAAATATTTTTTAAAAATTCAAAAATTTATCCAAAAGTTTAGGGTTTATCCAAAAGTTTAGAGTTCCCAGTCCGAAACAAGAACTAAACCCCACAAACCAGCGGCAGAGATCACTAGATAGAATAATTGCGAAGAGGCCAGCCGAATCCATAACAAACTCGTGAAGATATCGTTTTACACTGTTGCGCAATAGAAGATCAACTTTTTGACAGAGATTGAAGAAAAAACAATATAGAGGAGAAGATAAGGAATGGACAGGAGAAAGCAAAAAAAAAAGGGAAATTTGCCAAAAAGGGACCGAAAAACACAACTATTGTCCCCTTAGAATAAAATCAAATTTTGGCACTTTTGGACCTTCACTACCCTTTTTGTATATAAAAATTCATAGTAAAAAATTTACAAGGTAAAAAATTGAGGAAAAATATACAATATGAAATAGAGTAGCATGTGAATATATGAAAAATATTTTTACATT
>CAKOAT010285154.1:264419-285200 GCA_932364175.1 Eruca vesicaria subsp. sativa | reverse complement strand
GTAATACACCAAAAACATATACATCTACGAATGAAGAATATGATAACTGACATTCCTTCTTTGTTATGCAGTTTCAGTAGAACATAGCATATACTAAAGACCCATCCGTCTACCTTGACAGAACATATCTTCTTAGTTTTAATGTTTTGTCTACGCTCGTGTGATTACGTTTCCACTGGTTAAACTAATGGAAAATTTGGTAGAATGTATCTTCTACCAACGGTTTATGAGCCACCATCCGAAAATCTAAGAAAATCTAAAGAATAATGGTTAGTAAATATTCTCTAAATATTTTTGTTTCCTTTTTTAATATTTTTTGCCATGAACATGTTTAAGTTTCATATTTGGTATATATAACCTATTATATACTACCTTTTTTATTATATGACAATATGATAACTTGGTTCAGTGGTTTATATGTCTAAAACCTCTATTAGTAACCCGAGTTCGAGTATTTGCACTGCACATGTTTTCCTATTTTTCGTCCTTTTTTGCTGTTTATAACACTAATCCTTGAAGTTAACATCTTTGTAGAATTTAGTACGCAAAGTACTCAAAGGAAGCAATTAGCATCTTTGTGGAATTGTCGTGGTGAACTCATACGAGTGATTTTATGGTTCTTATATTGATGCAATTTATATTGACAGAATGCTCACACGGTTTCTGAACAACAAGATAACAATCAAACATGTCTCAACAACAAGAGCAAAGCAAAAAAAAATTTCCATTATCCCCCGAAAATAATGGATCAAAACAAAGTCTGAATGGATCAATAACTACCTTCTCTAAAAAAAAGTCTTCTTGGATCAATAACTACCTTTAAGCTGCTTGTGACAGAACACAATGATAACATTTATCTCAATGCGAGTTATATAAAATCATAACCAGAGATTATGGAAACGGTTGATCATATCTTGAGTATAAAATGAATGAATCTCTGAAGATGCAATGGAAATTAGTACAATGACACAAAACAACAACAGATTTACAGACGTTTCACACATCAATCAATGTTACACTGATTTGAACTAGTCAGTCGTTTTTGAGGCGATGGTCCATTCTCACTTCCACCCAACAAAGAATGTCTCCTTTTCAATCCATTTTCTTTAGCCAAGCAATTGTCTGAAAGAAAAACAAAGTTTAACTGTTGTCAGGTGACAGAAACATATCTTGTTGTATACAAAGTAAAACTAGATTGTGTAAGATTATATAAACCTTGTTTCTTCTCTGTGTGATTGCTATCTTCACTTGGAACCGCCTCCTCTGAATCAGACAAAGGCGCCAGAGTACATATCCCAAGCAAATGACCATTAAGACAAACAAAATACTCAATGCAATCCTCATAAGCTTCCAAACGAGCGCATGCACTCTGAGGCATGATCTTAGCTTGGAGCATGCTCCACATTTTAGCTTTACAATACGGACAAACCTCAGATGGATGAAACGGAACCGCCTTGTTAATAATAACTTTCCTGACTTTAGACGTTGGGAACGACTTGAAAATCCCTCGGAACAGACCCACATCACCTTCTTCTCCTTGATCAAGATGCTCACATGGATCACTAACGTAGAGCACATCGGTTCTACACTGAGGTGGAAGGAGGCTTCTCCCTAACGTCCTCGAGAATCTTGTTCTGTAAACAAAGTGGCCAGGGATTTGAACCGTGCTGTTGAAAAGACCGCCTTCTGTGCATCCTGTGCAGTAAATGAGAAGCTTCCCTAGAGCTCTCCAGTTACCGTCTATGCAGTGACTACCGCTAGATTGTAGATCAAGCATCATTCTTGGCGCACGTGTCTTGCAGAACTCTTTCCAGAGTACACGTTTGGCGAAATCATCAAACCATTTGCAGACGCAGGAGAGTGTTGCGACTAGTTTAGGGTTCCAGTTTAAATGCTTGAAGACTAATAACAGCACGTCTTTGTTTAGATGGCCTCTTGTGCATTGGCAGGTAGGAGAGTGTGTGCAACGATACTGCTTTGGTAAAATCATTCTCTCTTTGCGTTTAAATCATGCGGCGTTCTTCTTTTTATTTCTTCTCCTTTCGTTTAATTTAACCTAATAAACAAGAAATTGTTAGTTTAATATATTTTATTTTAAACAATTTGTAATTATATTTCTAATTAATTAGTAAGGACTAAATTGGATTTTCATTAATGTTTATACTATAGGGACAATAATTTAGATTTTTATTCTAAGAGGACAATAGTTGTGTTTTTTTGTTCTTTTTTGGCAAATTTCCCAAAAAAAAAAGAAGATAGAAATATGTGAAATAGGCCAGACGTTGATTTCTAGTAGTGTTATATGGGTAATCGTGTCTTTCTAATTTTTTGTACAGTAGCAAAAAGTAATTTATGGTATATTCCTAATTTGCTGATAAACTGAATGCATAGAGTGCAATTTCTCTTTATAAATATGTATATATTATTAATTTATAATTTTAATGGACCATATATTTATATAGAGTTTTCTGAATAAATATTATTTTATTATTTTATCAATCTGTGTCAAATTTTGAACCGGTTCAAATTGGAACCGACGAGATTTATTAATTTATAAAGATTATTAATTTACCGAGTATTAATTTATAGAGGTTCTATTGTACTTTAGTTGAGTTTGTATTTGGTGAATGATAAGTCTCTTATATATAGTGATCTCATGTATCAAATTATTTATTTTTCTTGAGTTTGTTTGTAAACACATTGCCGTGAATTGTGAAAGACTAAATTTTCAAAGGTATTTCGGACATGAGTATTTCTTTAAAGCAATGTTAATTGTTTCTAAGTGTTTGGTCAGTTTTTAAATGTATAACTCTTCAGTTAATATATAGATGATGATATGTGTAATAGGTAAGACCAATGACATTTATATGTAAATCCTCTATATATTAAGGGCCCCCATATATTAACCCTGAAACATTACAACCTTTAAGTGTAGTCACATATCATTAATAGGATGCTTTTCAGAATCTTTATAATTAATATAGGTTGGTTTATCTAAATAGAGATTATAATTTCTATTAAATTAAGTATCAAATCGATTAGTAGGACCTAAAAAACTTATTCTCAATTCTTTCCTTTAATAAAAACTACGGAATTACATAATATTATTAACATATATACAAAAATTAATGATTTTGACACTACAAGAAAACGTTGTTATAGCGACTAGATATTACGACTACATATGTGTAGTCGTAATTAACCATCTCATTTACGACTACATTACGTCTAAAAAAGCATTAGTCGTAAAACAGAGGTTAACTTGCTACCAATTTCACTAGACGTACACTAGTCGTAACATAACGACCAATGTACGACCACGTGTCCGTGTAAATGTACTGTAGTCATTAAATTACGACTAGTGTACGATCACTCGTGTTTAGGATTTCGGTCAAGGCGTTAATGGTAGGTTGATGCTAATTGGTCGTAATGTACGACTAGATTACGACTAAATGATGGACCAAGATGCTAATTAGTCGTAAAAATTCGAAGCTAGGTAGTCCTAATGTCCCCTATTAAAGAGCCATCGTTTTCTCCTAAAGACAAACAAATATTTTAAAATATTTTAGATATAGAGTTGAAAGATTTGAAAAAGAGGAAAGAAAGGTACTCGGATCAAAACTCCGAAGACATCAATGCGAGACGTACGTTGAAACGTTGGTTTCGCATAGAATCCACGGAATTGTGATTCGAGTATCTTTCTTCTCTTCTTTTTCAAATATTTCAAAAGCATCCATTGTTATCTCGAAAATCTAAACTAATATTTTGAAATATATTAAAAAAAGAAAGTTGATAATTGAGTCGAAGATTTTAAAAATCTAAGAAAAGAGAGAAAAAAGCTACTGGGATCACAACTCCGAAAAGATTAATGCGTCCAACATTGAAACGTTGGTTTCACTTAGAATCTATGGACTTGTGATTCCAGTGTCTTTCTTCTCTCTTTTTTTAAAAAATATTACAAATGTAGTCCCTAATTGGTCGTAAATGTCATTTGTCACTCATTGGTTGTAATTTTACGACTAATATACATCTAATATCTTTTACCACCAATTAACTACTATTTGGTTGTAAATTGGTCGTAAAAGTGCTACCAGATTACGACTAACTGTTTTGCATCCATTTTGCATCTATTTAACTACTAAGTTAACTACCTACCAAAATCAAAATTTCTTTATAAATATGATCTTCTTCCTCATTCTTAAAACGAAAAATAAACACAAAACTTTTTTAAAAAATGTCTAGAAATATTTATGAGATCCGGAGTTGGATGTATGCACATAAAGATTCAAGAGGAATAGTAACTGATGAATTTCTCAACGGAGCAGAGATGTTCATGAACCAGGCCGAACAAACGTCTCTCACACATGAAACGGGTAAAATGTTCTGTCCTTGTCGTAAATGCAACAATACGAAGTTTGTTTCTAGTGAAACGGTTTGGAAACATATAGTAAATAGAGGATTTACTCCACATTACTATATCTGGTATAACCACAGAGAAGGTGATAATAGGAATGAAGCTAGTAGTAGTAATCAGGTTGAAATAGTTCATGACAGAGAGGAACCACATTTGCTTTCTGAAAGTTACCTTCAAGAGGATCATTATATGGTAGATCATGATAGGATGCATGATATGGTTACAGATGCATTTCGTGAAACAACATCTATTATAGAGGAGGTAGAAAATGTAGAGGGGCCTAACTTGGATGCAAAAAGATTTTACGAAATGCTAGCAGCAGCTAATGAGCCAATTTATGAAGGTTGTAGAGAAGGTCTTTCTAAATTATCATTGGCTGCTAGGATGATGAATATCAAAACTGATCATAACTTACCTGAAGTTTGTATGGATGCATGGGCTGAGTTGTTTAAAGAGTATTTGCATGAAGATAATTTGTCTGCTGAATCTTATTATGAGATTCAGAAACTTGTTCATAGTCTTGGCTTGCCTTCAAAGATGATAGATGTCTGACGGTTATGGGACACAACATAATTGGCACAAAAAGAGTATATTTTGGGAACTTCCATATTGGAAAGATCTACTCCTGCGACACAATCTTGATGTGATGCATATAGAGAAGAATTTCTTTGACAACATCATCAATACTTTGTTGAACGTCCCTGGGAAGACAAAAGATAACAAGAACTCAAGGTTGGATTTGTCTGGATTATGTTCTAGGGTTGAGCTGCATATTCAAAACGATGGGAAAATTCCGGTTCCCATTTTCAGATTGTCAGCACCAGCAAAAGCGGCGTTGTTCAAGTGGGTGGCATCTGATGTGAAGTTTTCAGATGGATATGTTTCAAATCTATCAAAATGTGTGGATCAGCAAGGACAAAAGTTTGCAGGGATGAAGGGTCATGACTGTCATGTGTTTATGCAACGACTTTTACCATTTGCATTTGCAGAGTTATTTCTAAAAGATGTTCACGAAGCACTTGCAGATAACAAATACTATTAAAGTTATTAATTATTTCTTTTTGGCCTTGTACATTAGAAAGTTTCTTATGTTGGCTTGTACATAAATAATTATTTGTAGGCATTGGAGCTTTTTTCAGAGATTTTAGCGCACGACCTTAACTGTAGATGTAATCAAACAACTTGATGAGAATATCCCGATCTTGATGTGCAATTTGGAAAAAATATTTCCTCCGAATTTTTTTGACGTCATGGAACATCTTGTTATCCACCTTCCGTATGAGGCACTGCTTTGTGGACCTGTTCATAATGGATGGATGTATCCTTACGAGCGAGCCATGAAACATCTAAAAGGGAAAGCAAAAAGTCATGTAAGAGTGGAAGGTTCAATAGTTGTTGGAAGTTTGAATGCGGAAACATCTCATTTCACTTCATACTACTTTGGATCACAAGCGCGGACTCGGAAAAGAACAACGAGCAGGTATGATGATGGTGGTGTTGTGCCGACATATATTGTTGAAGAGGTTCCAGACATATTCTGTCCGGTTGGACGTCTAGGTGGAAGGTTGAGAGAAGTTTGGTGGTCGAGTTCTGAAGACTCCCACAGTGCGCACACATATATCCTCCTTAACTGCGAGGAGCTTGAGTATTTTGAAAAGTAAGTAGTATTCTTTATATGCTGTGATGTTTTAATTACCACACATATACTACAATATCTAATATCATGAATTTATTTTAAAACAGTGATTTCGTTGCCCAAGTCGAAGATGCTATACCAGGGATATCAACCAATGATATCAACAAAAGGAAAGATCAACACTTTGTGAAGTGGTTAAAAACGCAGGAATATATATATATATATATATATATATATTTATGAAAATATATATCTATATATATACATATATTTAATTTCAGATGGATATGTTTCAAATCCATCGATATATATATACTGCAGGTCGATTATGATGATCCATTTTATCCTCAGTGGTTACACGAATTGATAGAAGGTCCGGTCGTGAAGGTCACCACATCATCTATGTATTTCACACGTGGATACACTTTTCACACTTACGAATATGGAAACCGGAGAGCAACAATGAACTATGGAGTATGTGTGAAAGGCGAAACAGATTTTTACGGAATCATACAAGAGATCATCGAAGTGGAGTTTCCCGGCATGAAGCTCAAATGTGTACTCTTCAAATGTGAATGGTTTGACCCCACTGTCAATAGAGGTGTTCGGTATAGTAAGTTTGGTGTTGTTGACGTAAATGTCACACGGAGGTACAACAAATTTGAGCCATACATATTGGCTTCTCAGGCAGACCAAGTATGTTTTATACCTTACCCAAGGATCAGACAATCTGGAAGTTCCTGGTTAGCCGCTATAAAAGTTATACCTCGGGGCCGAGTATTGAACGATGAACAACCGCCTTTACAAGAAGATGTTGTAAATGAAGTAGAAGTACCTGAGCAACGTATTGATGATATCTTACTTGTTGATCCGCATAATCCGATATATGAAGATCTTCCAGACGATGCGATTTTGGACGAAGCCAACGAAGATGAATTTGAAGAAAATGATGAGGTTGAAAATGTTTCTGAGGACGAGTGATGATTAAGTGTGTTTGATTATGTACTCTACCGTCAGTTGTATTTGATTCCGTTATGAAATACATTATGTTTGTATTATAAAATTATGATCCGCATAATATTCTGATATCTTAATTATGTTTGCATTATGAAATTTTTTTGGAGTTTCGAGATTTGATACGTGTTTGCGGTTTGTGGTAATTGGGGTTTGGGGGTCTGAGGTTTGTAGTTTGGAGTTTAGGGTTTACATTTGTGGTTTAGGGTTTAAGGTTTAGGGTTTAGGGTTGAGACGACTACATTACGACTAATAAATAATTGGAGTCTAAATAGTCGTAATATTACGACTAAGTTACAATTAATTGTTGTAACGTAGTCGTAATGTTTCGACCCTAATTGGTCGTAATATACAGATGGACACACATTAGTCGTAGTGTCGTCGTAACGCGTAGTCGTAATGTAGTCGTAATACCTCTTGGTCGTCCATTAGTCGTAATATTACGACTATTTTATGACTATTGGTCGTATATTAGTCGTATAATTACGACTAATGTACGACCAAGCTCAAAACTGTATATATATAGGGACCTTGCGGAAGCATTTCAGTTGCTCATTCACTTCTCTCTAACAACTACTCAACATCTCTCTAGGTAATTGTTTTTTTAGGTGGTTAGTTAGGTAATTAGTTTAGGTTTGTAGACGACGGGAACATGTTTCAACTGATATGAACATAGAAAAGACTGAGGTGTAGTTTTAACTGAAAACATGTTTCAACTGATATGAACATTTATTTCTGCAGAGAAAGAAGTATCACATTTTGGCTTATTGCACTGATGAACAATGAAATTGTCGATAAGAAGGTTCATTATTAGGATAAGTTTTTTTTTTGGTTTATGAAACTGTGATTCTCTCTCTTCATGTGTTCCCCCACTAAAGATTACTTTAAGCGTAATGAACGAGCTCTCGAGTTTCTCAAAGTTATTAAGTGGAATAGGATTGAATAACCAAAAGAGTTCACCCTTGAGATTTTTATTTTTATCAGAACTCTTCAAGAACACTGTTTTCACCAAGACATAACATGATTGATGAAGATAAGTTTAACCTCAATAAGGCCATTGGGTATCGTCACACGCCCTCCAGTCACGCCATATATATATTTATTTACTTTTAACTGCTAAAAATCGTTTGAGTACTAATAAGACAGATTTGATGTGAGAAAAAGAGATGACGGAATATGAAAGATGGAGGGAAGCCAAAAGTGAGAAAAGAAAGAGACAAGAGGTTCATGAATGTGTTAAATTTATACGTTTTCTGTTTTCAGTTTAACTAGAAGAATAGTGTAAGTAGCAATGAGGAATCTCCTTCTCCGGAAAAAAATCTTCGCTTATTTATGTAGAAATATACAGAAATAATAGTTAAGTCTCTGATATGAGGTCGTGTTAATTTAATTCATGGCAAAATTATATGGTTTAAATGTAAATTTTTGGTAGTAGTTTCCTTAAAACGTTTGTCATTTAGCTTGGCTTTAGTTTTATTGTCATTTGTAATCTATTATATTAAAAGAGAAGTCATGACTCACTTCATGTGTGATTTTTTTAGTTTGGACAATCCTTAGAAATTTTATATAAATTTACATAACATCATTATAATATATTTTATATCTTTAATTTTTATTTGAAATACAAATAAATAATTTTAAGAAAATTCTAACAAAATCTTTTAAAAATCTGATAGAATCTTTTCAAGATTAGTTTCAAAAATTATTTGATTAAAAATTTAATTATCATAGAATATAGTTAAAATTTAATTCATTTTTAACAAAAAAATTAAAATTATGTAATATACTTTTAACAATATCCCAAAATTTTGTTTATGTATTATGTAGGTCCAAGTTAATTTACTTTTTATATATTTAAAATTTAGAAATAAAACAAAATATATAAATTAGTAATTTTACATAATAATTTTTTAAAAAATTGTTACAAAAACAAATTTAGAAATTTTAAATTAATAATATTATAAGATACATAAATATTATAATAAATTGGATAGTATATATTTATTTATTGATGAATTTTACTCCCTCCGTTACTTAATATATGATGTTTTGGATCATAGCACAAAAATTAAGAAATTTACATTCTTTTACAAAAGTAATTTTAAAGATATAATTTTATAATCATTCAACAAATTATTAAAAAGAGTAAAATTTTATCGGTTGAACAGTTTCCAATAAAATTAAAGATAACTTTAAAACCTCAAAATATACATTAAAATCTCAAAAATCTTATATTTTGAAATAAAATAAATCTTATAAAACATCATCTATTTAAAACAGAGTAAGTATTATATAATTTCAAATATTTTCGTATTAAAATACCCGCACGGTTGTGCGGGTCGAGATCTAGTGTTTTCTTATAAATTGGTTTGGAGGACAATACTATTATTTATTTTTGTCAATTTTGAGTAAATTTATTCTGTATCATAAAATGATAAGGTATCAAATGATTCAGTTTGATATGAAAAATAACAAGTTTAAATCATCGGTTTAACAAAAATCATAAAAATTTAGCTAGAGAAATTTTGTTTTTTGGTCAAACTAATAGTAAGTATATTAAACCAAGATTGCATACTATATATTTAGTTAGACTGATATATTTAATTTTGAAATAAACCAAGTAAAAAGTTGGTTATACATTGGTTTTATACATTCTTTGAGACAGATGATAAATAAAATGGAAACTCGATGATTTTATCAAAATTAAATCAATAGAAAATCTAACAATTATTTTAAATACCAACTTAAATAATCCAAATTAATATTTTTTTCTAGATCAAAAATAAGGTTTAGTTAATTTCTAACTCCTATAGAGTACATCTATAATTTGGAATAAAAACACAACAAATTATAAGTTCTAACATTTCGAACTTATTAGAACATAAAAAATTTATTATAAATAGTATTAAAATTTATAATAAATTCTAATGTATATATGTAAATATATATATATATATATATTCAAATAAAAACTGTGATAGAAAAAATAATTAGAATTGTAGATATTAAAAATCTGAAATTGCAAATAAGAAAAAATAAATTTGTCTAAGGTTTTGTTTTTTCCTAAAAAAAAAACTTACTTATATTATTTTGTGGTCATTGGAAATATGTCACAAAAATTAATATTGGTGGTAATTTGTTGGGTTTTATCTCCTAAATTTAGATTTATTTATTTTTAAATCACTAAACTTTACCCATCATGCTGTAACTTTATTTTAAAATTTACATCAAGTTTTTATTAATTTCTGCCAATTGTGCTTTAGCTTTACTTTAGAGCTCCAAAAAAAAAAAAAAAAAATAAAGCAAAAATATTTCTTATGTATTTAGGAAAAAAATCTACATCTTCTTTTTATAAGCTGCGGAATCCGTAAAATGAAAAAAAATATCTACAATATCAAATAAATGAGATAATCATAATAAAAAATTTATAAATATTTTAATTTTATTTTAGGTAAATAACATAAATATTATTTACATATCACATTTAGAATAAAAATAAAATTTGATAATTTATAGAAAATAATCAATATAAATTTTGTTAATTTATAAAAAATAATTATATACATCACATATTTCAGATATTTTATTTTAAAATATCTACAGCCTATAGCTTAAAACTACATTAAAAGTTTATGCAAAAAAAATCTACAATATCAACTTTACAGCTACAACCAATTTATCCACAACTAAACTTCTTCAGATAAATTTTTAAAGTCACAGTTGAACCAACCACCACCATTGTATATATAGATTCATTTATATGATACAAACATATTTTCAAATGAATAAAACAATACATTTTATTATAATGTAATATTAAAATTGGAATAACAAGCAATTTATAAATAACAAACCTGGGTGTAGTCCGAGAAAAGTTTTAGTGGTTCTTAAAATCACGTAAGGTTGTATGTGTAATGGTTCTTCTTGTTAATTGTATTTCAATAAACCAAGATTTTTTTTTCCTATGAAAACCGGCCTTAAATTGAATTTCTGCTTTGCATAATGTGAATTGGCAATGCATATGTGGTTACGATGTTTGATATTTTTGAAACATAGACATAAGGCAATGGTCCATACAATTTCTCTAGGGAGTTTAATGCATTTAATAGGAGTGGTGAGATGAGCTGTGGTGATGACACCTCAGCATAGTAAAAAATGTTAAAACTTAAACAATGTTCCTCAATTAATATATAGAGGATGAGTATCTTAGGGTGTTCCGTCCAGATGAAAACAAGATGTTGATGTACAAGTATTTACCAAATAAGAGTCTAGACGTTGCATATTCTGTAAATTTAAGAGATTTGATTTCTCCGTTAAATCTGAAGTCTACAGCTTTAGAGTATTGATGTTAGAGAGTATAAGCGGAAAGAAAAACATTGCTTTCACAAGGAATCATCAGACCTTGTCGGACATGTAAGTACTAAACTGCATTTTTCACATAAACAGAGGAACAGAACAGAACATAAGCAAATGCTTGTTTTTTCATCTTTGTTGATTTGGGATATATGTGGAAAAGGTGAAGAAACAGACATTATAGACAATTTAATGGACCAAAGATACTTATGATAAGAGCGAAATGGTGAAGTGCATACACATTTGTTTACTTTGTGTGCAAGAAAACGCCTCCGACTGAGTAGAGTGTCCTAAGCTTTCATCATGTTGGGTTAAAAAATCAAATATGTTTTCCTGTATTTAATGAAACCATGAAAAATCAGCACTGATCTTTTCCACAGTCCAGATTCGTTTCAAATTGACACAAAACCAACAGTATTTCAATTCTTTCTCTCAAGACAAAACCTACTGTGCAGCTTCTTTGTCCAGGTTTGTTAAGTTTCAGTAGTAGAATCAATTTTATCAATACAGCTCAGTTTCACGTAAGGTGTTTTTAACTGAGGTAACAAAACTAAATCTGTAATTAGTGAATCTAAACATAACTTTCCTGAAATACATCATTTCTTTAATCCAGTCATTAAAATGTGCATTATAACAAAATTTCCAAGCATAGTTCTCAAAACTTATATATTAGGCAGGCATATTGGCTTGAGGTTAACGCCCAGTTACGGCTGTGAGGCTCACATTACTGATAGAGACCTTTTGACTACTCTGGTCAGAAGATCCTCTTCTTTCTATTAACGCACGTTGCTTCGGTTCTTCGAGGTTCGTGTCTTCGGTCGTTAGCATCCAAATCACGGTAGAAACGTTTGGCCTATCGTTTGCAACTTCTTGCACACACAACAAACCAATCTGAACACATCTCGTTATCTCTTTCTCGAAATACTCATCATACACGGTTGGATCTGCTAGAGAAGCAGCCTCACCTTCATTCCAGAGCTTCCACGCCTGTAAAAAGACCAAACTACATGTAAGTTTCAAAGCTAATAAAGTTACTAAACACTGATTACTAGTACACACTTACATAAGCTAGAAGGTTTAGATTATTCTCTTCCTTGTGAGAGTTTTTTCTCCCACTTATGATCTCTAGGAATATAACCCCCAAGCTAAAAACATCTGACTTTTCTGAAATTAAACCTTCCATTGCATATTCAGGTGACATATAGCCGCTGCAATAACAGAAAAAAAAACGGATTCATATTGGTTATGATAAAACCGGTTTTCAAAATATTAGTTTTTGTATTTTGGGAAGGGATACTTACTATGTTCCTACAATTCTTCTTGTGTTAGCTTCATCTTCATTTGCTTGAAAAACTCTAGCAAGCCCAAAATCGGATATTTTTGGATTCAGATTGTCGTCTAACAAAATGTTGCTGGCTTTTAGATCTCTGTGTATGATCTTTAGTCTTGAATCTCTGTGAAGATACAAAAGACCTCTGCAAATTCCTTCAATAATGTTGAACCGAGTCTTCCAGTCAAGAAGCTTTTGCTTCAATGGGTCTGAAAAAAAAAGCAAACAAAATCATTAAATCATTAGCATTCTCTTCCATCATCCCAGGTAACAAGAGTTAAAAAAAAGAAAAGAGGAGATAGGTTTACCAAATAGATAAGCATCCAAGCTTTTCTTTGGCATATATTCGTAGACTAACAGTCTTTCTTCACCTTCAATGCAACAGCCAAGTAACTTCACCAGATTCTTATGTTGTAACTTTGAAATCACAACCACTTCATTCATAAGCTCCTCAAGTCCTTGTCCTGATGCCTGTGAGAGCCTCTTCACTGCAATTTCTTGCCCCTCCGACAATTTTCCCTGGTTAAAAAAGATTACCAATCACTTAGTCTGAAACTCTTTTCAAAACAGATTCTTGTTTGATGACTTCACCTTGTAAACAGGACCAAATCCACCTCGTCCGATCTTGTTTGCTAGAGAGAAGCTATCAGTTGCTGTGGCTAACACTTGAAACCCAAAGAGTGGAAGCTCCTTGAACTTCACTTGGTTAGAAGCAGACGCATTTCCACTTGTAAGTGCTTCCATTCTCTTAAACATTAGCTCTGCACTTTTATCTTTATAAAAGCAAACAAATTATTATAAAAGGAACAATGATAAGCTTTTAAAATCATCAATGAACTCTAACCTGGACGTTTTTTGAATTTTATCCATGCTAAAAGAAGGCAGACAACAGCAACAAACGCGACGCTTAGCACGGGTGCAGTGATCATAATGGATCGATTGCTATGTGTTTCTACAAGATTTTGATGAGAAAAACATAAGTTAACCAAGTAAAACAAGTGAGACTAGTAGAGGGGGTTTCACTCACTGAATTCAGAATCTGCAAGTCGGATATAAAGATCAATCCCATTTCTCAAGGATGATTGCATATCAACTAAGTTACCACTCCAAAGCATGCATCTGATTCCTCGATCATAAGCATAAGCAGTGCAAGAACAGTTATCTATACATTGTTTACGACAATCTTGCTCATTAGCTAGAGACCGTACCGCATTGCTTGGTACTTTCATCTTCTTAAGTCTCACAAACTTATCTTCTCTTCCTCCTCCATTATTTAGATTGCTCTGCCTCTCGCACTGCAATTGAGCTTTTCTCACACATCCATTACTCCAGTTCGATGCATTCCACTCTGAGTTCTTCCTCGGCACAAACCCTTTGACGCATTTACAAGGTGTTTTTTCCTGGGAACTGCAGCTCCCGTATGGGCCACATATACCGTATGCATCACAATATGTAGATGGAAACTTTGCACCGATCCTCCAGTCTCTCAAAGAAGTATCCCAATGCGTCTGATATATGGTTCCATCAGAATCCAAGTTATAGTGATACATGAAAGAATCATTATAAAATGACATTAAAAATGTTCCTTGGTTATCAATCATAAGATTAAACCCTTCAAGAGACAGAAGAAGATCCACATTTGGTAAACCGATGAAATACTGGCCGTTCCATGGTCCACTACGCCAAATAGGAACATTGTTCTTCCAGATCAGAAGCTCAGGAAACGCTAGGTCAGGAAACATTGAAGGAGCAAGACCAGCTGTATAGTTCCCTGTTGAAGGATCTTGATAGCTTCTCCAACAAGTTAGCTTCAGATTCTCTCCGGTTCTATTGTTGGTCCCAAGAGTCATTTTTCGTAAAAAAGTGTTATAAGGATGCTTGAAACTCTCCCAGAGAAATTCACCGTTGTTTCTATTATCTTGTAACGCAAGATTCCCAGTATCCATCAGCTGAACCCAATTAGCATTTGCAGCCACTGGTACTGTGACGTTCGTTGACCATAGAAGGCGGTTTCCACCACCGGTAACCACGAGATTGCCGTCGGCAGAGATGGAAACACGACCGGAAGTGTCATTGACGGGAGTGTCTTTGTTGGCAACCCAAACCACAGTTAGTTTTGGAATCTTGTCGTACCAAATCCCAACATAACGTAACCGAGTAGTGGCATTTACAGGGGTGAAAAAACCAAACCTGAAAACACCACTTTTGGAGACAAGGGTATCTGAGTTGTTGATCGGAGTAGTGAAGGTGATTCTGTCTTGGCTGAAACAGCGCCTAAACGAGAAGCAAGAGAATGTTGCAAGTAGAAGAAGATGAACAACAACAAAACGAAGACTTGTGTTTAGTAGAACCACCATAACTAGTTGAAACAGAATAGTTCAGTTCTACTTTGGTCTTTGGAAGAGTTTCCTGTAAGAGAGAAAGATAAATTTATATAATTAGATATCAATCAGTAGCTCAGACAATTGGTTTCACACAATGTACCCCAAATATCCAGGTTAAAATCCTTTTTACTCAACGGGAACGTACACTTACCATTGTCTCAGAGGTCCCCAGTTCGAGTGACCCGCTGTGGTTTCGGGTCTGGGGTTGCCGGCTTCAACTAGGTCTGGGCATTTTACTCGGACCTGAAGACCTGATCCGAAACTGACCCAAAAAAGTGCGGTTTGGATAGGAACTGAACCGATCATTTTATCCTATTGGGTCTTGTTGTGGAGGACCGCGGGTCTTGATCCGATGGAGTACTCGAAATATCCAAAATTTCTAGTATATATATTATATATATATATATGTGTGTGTGTGTGTGTGTTTCAGCATATTTTGATATTATGAGTATTATTTTAAGTTACGGATTTGGATTTTCGGATATAATTTTGGGTTTCAAGTATTTTAAATATATAATTCGGATAATCAAATAAAATTTTAGATATTTTTATATTTTTGGGTCAGATTTTAGGTAAAATTTCAGATACTTTGAGTATTTAAATATTTTTATGTGTTTTTTGTGTGTGTTTAGATATTTTTTGGGTCGGACCCGATAGGATCCAAACCTGAACCGATAAATTATAATTATCCTATTGGGTCTAAATATTTAAGATCCAAACCTATCCAGGCCTGGTAGGTTCCGAACCGAACCCGGACCTACAAATTCTAATTACTCTATTAGATTTAAATATCTAAGAGCACACCCATTGAGAGTTCAAATGGGGGATTCACACGAAAACCAAAAAAGTAAAATAATAAAAATCTATGAACCCCTCTCTCCTAAAGTTCACCCGGGTGAACCCCTCTCTCCTAAGGTTCAACACGTGTCGGCCCGGGATTGGTCTAGGTCTTTTTTTTTCTTTTTTTTTTTAAAAGAAAAATTCAAAAAGAAAACAAAATTTTTTTAATAATATAAAATTGATTCAATGAACCCAAGAGGGGGTTCATTGATGTGGATGCTCTAAGATCTAAGGACCCGAACCCGACCCGAGGACTCGAATGCCCATGCTTAATTTCAATCCTAAACCTTCTGGTACTCAAAAAGAAAATTTGCTATAGTTAGTCATCTTTGTCTGTATATAAGAAGACATGACGAAGAAGAAAAGAAGAAGATGATGTAGTTTTTTTCAACGATGGTATAGGGACTACTGTCTTTGGTGGCTTTTCACTGAATTACCCAATCAGCAATTAGAGTGGCGTCAACCCCAGTCTTGACTTTTGATGGCAGTGTGGGACAGAAAGCGAGAGAGAGAGAGGACTTGCTTGCGTTGCCAATGTTATTGGGGGACTTGTTTTTGAACTTTTGAGTAGACATTATTGTTCACATTTCACAACTTTTTTTTCAACATTCACATTACACAAGACTGTTGTTGATGTTTCATTTGACGTTTTCTGCCAAAAATAAAATCTTAAGAAATATAACTAGAGAAATTAGGCCGTATATACCTATCCCTTGTTCTAAATATCAAGTCTTCTTTCACCCTAATTTATGCCAAATTGGTGTAAAATTTTGGATGTTTGATTTTAACATATCTAGGTCATTTAAATGATCGTCTAGACGGCTGCCTAATCTTTTATTTGTTTTTCTTTTCTTTTATTTTATTTTTGTTTTTAATAATATTTTATCTATTTATTTGATCTAAAATTTGATAAATGTAACTTATATTCATAATTTTGACACAAATTAACCAGATTAAGTTTATGTATTCTATTTGTGTATTTTATAGGGTTTTAACATGAAAATGTATTAAAGTTATACACAATTGAAGATTAACATATTGTATAACATGTCAAATAATCTAAAAATTCCGCCCGCATAATCCTTACTTAATCACCGATTTTTTCTCTAGGCGCTGAACCTAACCCTGCCGCTCGATTAGCGCCTAGTATGTCCTCGAACAAGGTACCTCTCTCAAACACTGTTGATAGTCTTAGAAGATCTTGGTGGAATTATAAAACTAATCACTTATTTTATGTTAGATTTATTTTATATTAGTTAGCTTTTGTTATGATATATTTTTATTAGTTTATGCATTTTATGTAAAATCTATACTATTAGGTAATTTTATCACCTTCTCTATAATTTTAGGTAATTTTACTTATTTTTATGTTTTTAATAATATTATATCTAATTTTAGATTTAATAAAAAAAATTATATTACCAATATTATATTTTAGAAAATAAGATAATTCTTATGTATTGTGTTATTATCTTGAAAATATAGTTTATGTTATAAAGTCTAAGAATTTACTGATTTGACAACTTCTCTATGATTTTAGCTGATTTTGATTATTTTATGTTTTTAATATATTATATATACTTTATTATATACTTAAAACAAATTTATATTAATAATATTATATTTTTAGAAACAAGACAATTCTTATGTATTGAGAGGTGAATTTGCTGATTTGTCAATTTATCCATGATTTTAGTTAATTTTACTTATTTTCATGTTTTAAGATTTTTATATAACTTATTATTTAATTAAAAAAATTATATTAAGAATGTTATATTTTTTATAAAATAATATATTTTTTATTTATTGTGTTGTTATCTTTGAAATATATTGTTTATTATAAAATTTAAAAATTTGATGATTTATCAATTTCTCTATGATTTTAGATAATTTTGCTTATTTTTTATGTTTTTAATAATATTATATATAATTTATTATGTAATTAAAATGAGTTTCTTTTAATAATATATATATTTTTAAATAAGATAATTTTTTTGTATTATGTTGTCTTACATTTGTATAAATATATTTGATAAAATATTTGTGATATGTGAGTATTGCTATTTATAATCAATTGGATGTTTGATTTAAACTTTTTGAAAACATAAATAATAACTTATTATGCTTGATTTTGAATTAATAAAACATAAATTAATAAGTATACGTCAGAAAACTATGCCCGCATGTACAAACAAAACAGCTAGTTATTATATAATTTCTTGTGGAATATCATTTTTTGCATTATTTTAAAATATTATTTAAGTAAAAAATAAAAACATTAGTTAAGTAAAGTTGAAATCTAAGTTCAAGATAGAGTGAAAGTAAAGTTGAAATCTAAGTTGAAGATAGAGTGAAGTTGGAGTAGATTTTATTCCAAAACGATGTTTAGTGTAAAAAAATGGAGTAGAGTTAGAGATACCCAAAATCTATTCTTGTAAGACTCCCTGATTTCTCCAGTTGAAACAATTGTAGACATAACAATAGAATCGCTTCAACGATTCAGGGTTGCTAGCATCTATATACTCAAAGGACTCATAAAGATGAAATCTGGGCGGAAAATGGAAAAAAAAAATTAAACAAAGGTACGACATATATAAAGCAATAAAAATATATAAAATATTTAGAATTAGAAATATGCCATAAATCTTAACATAATAAACTTTTTAATATATTATATTAAACTACTGGTTTGTCTGCCTTAGGCGCATGACGGTTGTCTATTGTATTTGTTTATGTTTTACATTTTTATATTATAGATGTTAGTAATTATGGTTTTCTAGTAAGGAGCTTCAGGGTTGTCTTGCTCAAGGCAATTATTCATGATGTACTTGTAAGAATTCACTGTTTTGAGGGAATTGGTGGTGAATATGTTGAGTTTAAGATTTCTGTATAGGTCCGCAACTTCTTCAGCTTTCGTGATGTTGCGTGCATCGCTCGTTTCAAATTGACATAATATCTTACTCCAGTCGCAACGTCCGGAGGCTTATGTTCGTCAAGAGAGCCCTGCATTTGAAAGTGTATAATGTGGATACGTTTCCGGTACGGGACCGTCGATCCAACTCACATCCACACAAAAAAATTGGTAAGAAATGGATTCAGCAGAACAAGTAGAGAATATGTTCATCAAAGGATTGCAGATGCCAGTAGCGGCCCTGAGTACAAGCAATACAAGCATGTGCTTCCGACCCTAATTAGATTATCAAAATTTTCGGCTTTGAGATTGTCATTATCTTCAGTAGCGTAGTTGGTTTTAGGCTGGATTTGTTCTGTGAGGTGTGTCAGATCTGAGGTGCAGTAGTTACATAATTTTAATTAATAGGCCCAATTATTTTTTTTTGCTTCCAGCTCATATTTTCTTCGGGCCGGACCTGCAGATACACAAATCAGGTGACAATGTGGGAGAGTCTTCGAATAAGAGGAAGCTGACGTGCTATCTCTATAATATTATTTGAGAAGTCAGTTTCCTATGTGGCGCGCTCACGTTGACTCTTACACTGGTTGATTACTATGATACCCTTGATGAATATATTTAAATAGTATATTTAAATAATATTATTAATTTTATGTTTAGTTTCCTTTTTGAAACATTCCAAATTACTTTTATAATAAAAAGAAAAAATTCTTAAATTTAAAAACGAAAATATATGTTTATATAATATGATTTCATTAAAAAGGAAAGTTCACAAAATAGTAATATACTATCAAAATAGTAAAATAGTATTATTAATTTTGTATTTAGTTCCTTTTTAAAAATTTCCAACTAAAATTTATAATAGAAAAAACATCTATAAAATTTAAAATTAAAAATTAAAAAAGAAAATATATGTTTATATAATATGATTTCATTAAAAGGGAAAATTAACAAAATAGTAACATCCATTAAAAATATTTTAAATAACATAAAATATACTTTTTAATTAATAAAATACTTTCTTTATATCTGTATTTTCTTATATGAAAATATATATTTTTATATAATGTGATTTCATAACAAAAAATTCACACATATAATTTTGATATTTGAAAAAAAAATTTTACTTTTAAACATAATTTTAAGTAACATAAACAAGTATATGTTTTTATTAACTAAAATAGTTTTTAATTAAAATTATTGAATATTTTAATTATTTTCATATATTTAGTTGACTATAGTATCTTTCAACTAAAGCAAAAAAAAATATCTATAAATTAAATTTTACTTATATAATATGATTTCTGAAAATACAACCACAATTTTTACTGCTTATTTTTAAGAGAAATTAAAATAATTTTTAACAATAAACATCTTTTAATCAAATAATTACAAAATATTTTAAAATATCATACCACTATATACTTTAATGACATAGATATGTTATATTCTATCATTATTTAAATTATATGTTTCTTAATTTTAAATTTTTTAAAATTTTTTTATGTTTGTGTAACTTAATATAACCATAATACAAACACCAAAGCAAATCCGAATTCTCATTTTTAAGATTATTTAATATAATTTCAGTTTACCATTCAATAAATCTAAGATATAAAATTATTTAGAATTTATAAAATATTTTAGTTATTGTAAATATTGATATGTGTTCATGAATCTCCAGAAATATATGTGTTACATAAGTATGTAACTTCCTACTGATTATTGCTTTATTTTCTACTATATTTTAAAGAAACATATAACTTGATAAATATTATGAAAATACATGCACATTTAAATGATAAATAATATTACTTTAATTTGATTTATTTTGTGAAATTTATATATATGCATGAGACTTCAAAGATTATCTTTATATCGATTGATGTAATTTGAAAT
>CAKOAT010285154.1:247552-264319 GCA_932364175.1 Eruca vesicaria subsp. sativa | reverse complement strand
GTTTAATTAAACAAAAGAAAAATAATATTTACGAAAAATATTCTTGTGCAAGGAATGAAAATTTGGGAATATCTGAATAAGACAGAATTGGAGTTTTTGACTTATGAGGATGTTGGAAATAAGATTCCGAGAAAAGAAAACGACCGAGTAAAAAGCCAACATGAGCCAAACAATATGTCAAGCGTTTCTATTATTGTGAGAGATTTGTGTTCTTTTTTTTTTTTTTTTAACTTAAGAGATTTGTGTTCTTGGACGATGGTTTTTGGTTAGTGAACAAAAGAGAGTTGCAGAATAATTGTTGTGCTAGTATGACTGGATTGATTAGCAGTTGGTCAGGGTTGATTACTGTGTGAAGCCGAATCATTTTGATTAAACTTAAAAGTGTAGTTTGTTTAACAGATTTCTAAAAGACGACAGTTTGTGAGAGTCAACTTGTTTTTGATATTATATAATAAGTGTGTTTTATGTTTTTACCAAAAAAAAAAAAAAAGTGTGTGTTTATGTTTTACATTGGTATCAGGTCACCTATTTAAATCTAGAAATCTATATATATACAAGTTCAGATTATGTGATGAACATGGATACCTCAAAGAAACTATATATTGGTTGTTCAAAGAACTTTTATGTTGGACGAGAACAATTCTGGTCTGGACACTGGAAAGTACGGATAAGAAAATGGCTCAAAAGGATCGACGGATGTCTTGTCAGATGTTGAATTTAGATAGACAGATCTCACAATCAAAATTGTCGATGCTAAAATAGTACATAAACCCAAACATAAGTGAACTGAGACTAATAAATAAGGATCTCTAAGGCAATTTCTGATATTTTAATGCTATTGATTCAAATAAATTCAAAATTGTGCTAGGTGTCCTCAACAATGGACGCATGAATACCTTGGTTGATTATTAGAAGGGAACAACCATGTTAAGTTATTTATGTGAATCATTCTTGGTCTTTGATCTCCGTATAATAAGGTTCGAGTTCTTGTATTTTAGAGGAAAATTTCTATAATATTATTTGAGAAGCTAGTTTGGTCAATTACGAGATTTCTCTTAATGATTTAATAGTTTTAGTTAATTACTAGTATATTATTTATTTTATTTTATTTAATAAATTTAATTAGGCCTTTTTTCTTTTATCATTTTAACAAACTTAAATAATAATAAGGAAGTATTATAATATATGGGATATATATAACATATTTTATATATATTATCTCAAAATCGAAAAAACGAAAAACTCTTTATAAAATCATGATTTCAAAAATAAATCACCAAACATAATTTAGCTTTTTTGTGTAAAAATAAGAAAATATTTTTTCCCATAAATTTAATTTTTGATCAAATGTTTAGATCAAGAAAGATTTTAAAATACATAAACTGATCATCTAATACCATATCTTGAAAACAATAGTTATAGCTTACGAATAACTGAAAACCAATATAATTTTACAGAAATTTACTAGGATAGTCTTTTAGTTTATTTTCATAAACAAATACAGTAAATAAAATAACCAAAAAAAATTTTAGAGTTAAGTAGTACGGTTTTGGGGATAGATTTGAAATTTTTTTTTTAAAAAAAAATTGAAATTAAAATTTTTGAAATAAAAGTTCTCAAACAGTTTTAAAAAGCATGTTCGGATTTGAAAAGAAAATTTGAAATAAATAAAATTTAAAAATATTTTAGAAAAATTATAAAACATTTTAATTTGAAAAAATATCATTTAAAATTATATATTTTTTATTATTTTTTACATTTATATATGTATAAATGAAAAGGTAGAAGGGTCTGTTTGACGAGGTTTCAAAACATTAATGTTTCCATTTGCTTATCCAACTTTGAATCCATAACACTTCAGCTATTTCTTAATTTTATGGAAAAACATAATCAAAGTATACCTTTCACTAAAAATATACTATTTTTTAAGCATAATTAGAAACAAAAAAAAAGTTGTGACTCGATTCACAAGAATTGATATAATCCAATATGCCCAAATATGAATATTTGAATCAATCTAAATCCTTAAATTTTATATTATTTAAAAGAAGATTTTTTTTTCATAAATCCAAATTATAAAATTACATAAATTTATAAAAATGAAAAATATAACCGGCTTTACGATTTAGCTATTTTATAAAGATATTTGATGTGTGAGATTTTAAAAGATTGACAATCATGTTTGATTTTGAAATTTCATATCAATCCCCACTTTAGTTTTTTTTCATTTTTCAAAATTTAATATATTCAATTAAAAAATAATTACAAATCTATTTTAAAATATAAAAATAAGAATCAAACTAAATTAAATATTAAGTGAATCTGCCATCAGCCTAATCAAAACAAAAACTCTTGTGGTTATGCAAATCAATATACTTAAAAAATGAGTAACTTAACCAGTTGAAATTTATATAATAAAATTAAAGGTCTAACTAAGATAAAAAAATATTATTTTCATAGTAAACTTATGTTTATTTTTATTAATATAAATTACAAACAGCTCAAAAATAAGTGAAATTTAAAGAAATATTTGTGCATGAAACTTTAATAATATTACCAGTTATGTTCACTTATACAACTATGAACCAATAATACTTTCGTACTTATTTCCAAAAACAACATGTGTAAAATTATACATAAATTTACAAAAGATATTATACAAGATAATAAAATAAAAAAATGCAACTAAAAAGTAATCTAATTATTTAATATGTGCTCAATCACCTAGTATATAGATATAAGTTATTAATAGTTTTTTGACATTAAACAGCTGATATATTACTCAAACGACTTGAGGTGGTCTGGGTAACCAGATCGGAACAGAATAACCAACGTACACAAGTTTACGATAAAAAGACCTAGCTGTCTTAGCTAGAGAATCAGAAGCGCCGTTTCTGTAATCTAGGAACATAGAAAATCTTGAATTCAGGGAAACAAATCTTCAGTATCAACAACTTTTCCAGTTTCGTTGAGAAGGAAGGCCATGCATGAGGATTCCTGAGCATCTCGATCAACTCCTTGCAATCAGTTCCAAAGCTTTGACATGGCGAATGTTGAAGCATGTTCTCCATTGCCCACCGTAGTGCTTCCAACTCTGAATGCAACGCCAATTGAACTCGATCAAAATTACGCAGTCCCATTAACTGTCTATTTTCAGAGTTATCATTCAACACCCATCCACATCCATTGAAAAAATCCGTAGAAGTCCAAGATCCATC
Source organism: Eruca vesicaria subsp. sativa (assembly GCA_932364175.1). Classification (NCBI taxonomy): domain Eukaryota; kingdom Viridiplantae; phylum Streptophyta; class Magnoliopsida; order Brassicales; family Brassicaceae; genus Eruca; species Eruca vesicaria. The sequence continues at coordinate 261,101 of CAKOAT010285154.1, read as the reverse complement.
CACCATGCATATGTTACCCAAACTTAAGGCCTGGTCTTCAATTGTTCCGTTCCCAAGGGAGAGCGGTATATCCAGCTCGTTTGTTTGGAACCATGCTTGGCATTCACTTTCTGCATATCGCGCTACCTCCAATGGATCCCTATCAATGCCTCTAAATAGCTTATCATTCTGAGCCTTCCAAATGTACCAGATTAGCCAAAGATAAGGATCCCTGTCCAATTCCGGTTCCATTAATGCATTCTTCCTCCAGAATAGATAGTCCATATTTACGTACGTGCTTTGTACTGGAAACAGAGCTAGATTGGTAGGCGTAGATGATAGCGCCCAAACTTGTAATGCAGATGGGCATTCAAATATTTTTAACAGGCTTCTTTTTCCTTTGTCTAACATTATTTTAGGTTTATGAAATATTGTTGATAAAGAAGAAAAATGCGAGTAATGGTTGACTAGCATTTTTTTTGAAAAATTAATTCGAATAAAAACAATAAGCCAAACACAAGTATGTATTAGTAATATTGGGTGTATATATAACACAGAAGATATGGGCTATGAATGGGTCGGACAACGGGCGTGCAGGAGAAGCCGTTCTGCTCTGCATGCAGAGACGGAAGGTCTTCTCTGGGCAATCTCATGTTTGAGAAACTTGCGGATCAAGTCGGTGAGGATTGAGACGGACTGCGCGGACCTAGTAGACATGTCTACTAATCCGGAGGAATGGCCAACCTTCACAACATAGATCGAGAGGTTTAAGAAACTACATGAGGACTTTGAGGATATGAGGCTTTCTCATATTCCTCGAAGTAGGAATGGTCGAGCGGATGGATTAGCTAAAGAAGCGAGAAGAAAATGATATACTTTTTCTCATATAGATCAGACCAGACTAGACCGAGATGCTCCTAGGAGGATCGACTCGTCTGATCACCACTTGATCTATCTTTAAATGGGCGGCTGACAAAAAAAAAATATATAACACACAATATGACTGCATCATTAAGCTGGCTAGTTAATAGTTATGCAGAAATTTGATATCAACCTCATCTTTAATTTAAAAGATATAATGTAATATAGAAAATGACAATTCGGCAAAAAAAAAAAATCAATTTTGCACGAATTGCAAAAAAAACCTGTATTCGACAAAAAAAAATCTTTGTTTTGTTGACTTTTTTAGTTTATTAAGCAACTTGACTGACCATATTAATAAACCATAAGTCACATTTAAGACAGCGTTAAATGTTGACGTTAAGTAAAACAACATCGTTTTCAAGTGAGATGAAACAACGTCGTTTTACATGATTTGAAAATAAAAACAAGTAAACCATTGGATTCGAATAATTGACAGACCATATTAACACACCCATAAACTCATAGTTAAGAAAGCGTTAAATGTTGACGTTAAGTAAAACAACATCGTTTTCAAGTGAGATGAAACAACGTCGTTTTACATGATTTGAAAATAAAAACAAGTAAACCCCTGGATTCAAATTCGGGTTGATGGCTCGTTTTCAAATGAGATGAAACGACGTCGTTTTACATGATTTGAAAATAAAAACAAGTAAACCCCTGGATTCAAATTCGGTTTGGTGGGACAAATGGAAAGGTACTTTACCACTGTGCTAGGGGCCTACTCTTTCATTGTAGTTACTAACACATTTAATTTTATTTGGTCCTGATTGAATATAAAAAAATATCTCTAAAAACTTAAAAAGATTTTTAAAATTCCAAAAAAGTATAAAAAGTTCAAGAAAAAGCAATATTAAAATTAAATTCCAAACATTCTTTTTTATTAAAAAGGAAAAAATTCCAATTTTTTTTATAAATATTTTTATTAATCATTTTAATTTAATTTTAACATGTAAGTATCTTTTATGTGTGTAAGATTAATTTCAATTTTTAGCAATTCTTTTTAAAACAATGAAAAGATTGGAAGATTTTTGATTTTTTTTAAAGAAAATAAAATTCTTAAAAATATTATTTCAAGCATTCTAATTTAATTTTAATATGTGGGTATCTTTTTATGTGTGTATAATTAATTTCAATTTTTAGAAATTGAAGAAAATTTTGTGAATTTTGGAAGATGTTTGATTTTTTTAAAGAAAAAAAAATAAAATTTTAATTTTAATTTCAAAATTAATTTATAAAAAGTTTCTTTATATTTTCAATTTTTTTTTGAAAATTTTAAGATCTTTTTAAGTGTATAGAGATTTTTTTGTATTCAACCAGCACCAAATAAAATTAAATGTCTTTGTAACTACATTTAAAGTGCCACTAGTACCTTGCCATTTTACCCGATCCACCTGAGTTCGAATCCAAAGGTCTACTTTTTTTTTTATTTCCAAATCATATAAAACGACGTCGTTTCATTTCATTTGAAAACGACTTCGTTTTATTTAACGCCAACATTTAACGTCGTCAAATTTTTCTGTTAAATCTACTGATGGCGTCCTAAATTGGCAAGTCAACAAAAACATTGTTAATTAATTCTAAAATCAATGAAAGTTGGTAAAGTACCTTGCCATTTGACCCGACCAACCCGAGTTCGAATTCAGGGGTCTAGTCGTTTTTATTTCAAAATCATATAAAACGACGTCGTTTCATCTCATTTGAAAATGATGTCGTTTTACTTAATGCCAACATTTAACGTCGTCAAATTTTTCTGTTAAATTTAGTGACGGCGTGATAAATTGGCAAGTCAACAAAAACATTATTAATTAATTCTAAAGTCAATGAAAGTTGGTAAAATACCTTACCATTTAACCCGACCAACATGAGTTCGAATCTAGGGGTCTACTTGTTTTTATTTCCAAATCATGTAAAATGACGTCGTTTCATCTCATTTGAAAACGACGTCATTTTACTTAACGCCAACATTTAACGTTGTCAAATTTTTCTGTTAAATTTAGTGACGGCGTGCTAAATTGGCAAGTCAACAAAAACATTGTTAATTAATTCTAAAATTAATAAAAGTTTTATATTTTTTTTTGTCAGTCCAAAAGTTCATGTTTGTTTTGGTAATTCGTGCTAAGTTGAGGTTTTTTTGCCAAATTATCTATAGAAAATATATAAATAAACCGGTCGCACATCTAAAAATTGTATATCCAAATTTGAGTAGAAAAAGATTGGCAAATTGATTCCAAGTGGAGTTGCTTGTAATGCGAAGCAAAGATGATTTCGCCTTTTGCCTTGTTTTCAACCCTCATCATAACGGACTACTTATTTCGTTTTTAACTTTCTTTTACTCTTTCTTTCCAGCTTTCATTATTTTAATTCATTTTCATTCGAAGATTTTTTTCCATGTCTTTTCAGTTGAAGGACAAAGCAACAAAACAGTTTTAACGTATAGCTAAGTCCAAAGAAATGTAGCGAAAAGACCATACGTGCTTCCATGATTAGTCCATCAAATTCGAAGTCATTGCACCGAAATAGTCCATACTACGTGTCCAACCTGGTCATAAATCTCTTTCAAGACTCAATTTATATAGTCTGTATTTCATATTGTCTCTTTAAAACTTTCTACTATTATTAGGGACTTTACAGTATTTTCATACTTACTAGTCAAACTTCCGATTAATACTTAAAGACACATATGCTCCACTGCTCATGTTTTCCAAATGCAACCATCTAAACGGTAATGTATCTATGGAGTTCAGAATTAAAATTAGGACATAAAAGGTTAACAGAAACATTAGGGGCATCTCTAATAATGACACCAAATTTGGTATCAAAATTACATTAAATTTGGTGTTTTGGTGTCAAACTTATTTTGTCATCTCCAATAATAACACCAAATTTTACGTCAAATGTAATATTATATATTATTTATTTTTTAATTTTTTTAAATTTTTATGTTTTAATTATTTGTAACTGATATATAATTACTTTATCACACTTTATTTATTATGTTTGTTAAAATTTTGTAGTTTTATGTTTATTAAATTTATTTACATTAATTTTGGTTTACCAATATTATATCTTTATGTATTTCTTATATATAAATATTAGTTATGATCAAAATTACAAACTATTAAAAATGAAAAGTACATAACAAAATAATAAATGAATTAATAAAATTTGTATTAGTTAGTAATACAAGTTTAACTATTTATAAAATAAAATTGTTATTTTAATGTTTGATAAATTTGATAGTATTACATAAAATTTTAATTAGTTACTATTAAATTTAGTTAATAGTATTGATATATTAACTAAATTTTTATACTTTTAAAGTTAAAAATAAAAATAAAACTTTGTAATACATTTTCTTACAATATGACATTTAGTGATTTATTACTTGAAAAAAATAATTATGTAAAATGATTTAAAATACATTATATTTTAATTAATAATAGTTATTGAAGATATTATTAAAGGAAATATAATAAAATATGTATTTTAAAATTTGGTGTGATGAATAGTTTTACATCAAATTTAATGTAATACTATTCACTTTACACAAAATTTGATAGGAGTAAAGTTTGATGTTTTGTTGGGGATAGATTTACACCGATTTGATGTTTTGCTGTCATTGTTGAAGACGTATACATTACTTATTTTCTAGCACATGAATATTAAGTCTATATATCGTTAATTCGAGCATAGACATGATCTATTCTCTATAGTCGATCTTGATATTGAGTGGTACACGTTGAACTACACCAGCATCTATCCAAATGAGCACAAGTACAAACGATCATTTCATTTAAAAAAAAGAATAATAAGAAGTCTTAAATCAGTATCATGGTTCATGAATATATCTACCTTCCATTTAGATAAATTGAAACAAAATATTGAATATAAAAAACCGCATAAATATTACAGTCACTCCATTTAAGAACTTATATATCTTAGTTATAGTTAAAAACTAAATCCGAGAATATATTAAACTTAATATCATAAATATAGAATGTGAACACTCGTCAGGATTTATGGATTCCTCGGATAAGTGACCGGAAAAAGAGGAAGAAGCAGAGGCTGAGCGTCTCTAGGAGTTGAAACTGGAGAAGGATGAAGATAAAATCCTTTTTCAGCAATGGCTTTGTCTTCTTCAGATGAGCTCTCTAAAGATAAAGGAGATGACTTGTTGAATGGGTCATCGTTGCTTCTCAGTGGCGTAACGGGACTGTTTAGCCCTAGCTTAGGGAAATCTAGCATGCTTGGAGACAGAAGAACATTCTCTGATGAGCTGTTCCTCGGAGAGAATATTGGGCTTTGATGACCATTGTTGATCATCAACCTCTGGGAGTTTTGAAGCCTTAAAGTGTTGATCATTAGATCATTCTTAGCAATCATGTTGTTGTTATTGTTTTGTCTTCTTTCGTAGAGCTTGAAGCTGTTGGTTTTCTTGATGGGTGGGATTGAGAAACCTCCTTTGTTGTTGTTCACCGGAGAAGGAGCTTCGTGGTGTTTTCCAGTGTTGGTATCGGTGGAAGAGGAGCCCGTAAGCATCTGAACAACTTGTTTGAAAGTGGAAGTCTCTGCTTGAACAAATGTTGTTGGGTAAGGATTTGAGAGATTTTGATGCTGTTCATGATGAGGAGAAGATCTTGTCTGATGCTGAAACCTAGGAGATGAGATTATGGGAGGGGAGTTTTGCATAATTTGTTCTGGTTTTGAACACGGGGATGATGTTGATGAGACCTCCATTAGTGATACCCCTCTGTGTGTGTATGAGGGAAAGATAGAAAGAGAGAGAGAGAATGATTGAAAGAGAATAAGAAGAAGACTGGAAGTTGCTGATGTGAACAATGTGTAATGTTGTTTTAGTTTTGTCGTGCGACGACAATTAAAAAGACTTTAAAAGTGAGGTGTCATGGACCCATCTCATTCTCTGTCTTTCTTCAAACTTCTTTTTTTTCTTTGAGAAATTTAAAAAAGTTTAGAAACCTAATTTCTTAGATTCGTATTCCGAAGACTCTATACATCTACATAACATCATCATGTCTCTTATAAGAATCAATCATCAAGTGTTTGAAAATATATAAATTGAAAATATTACACTCAAAGGCATATTTAAGTTTATTATAACATAATGAGACACTTTTCACTACCAGAAAACTAAAATAAATTATAGTTAGTAGGTCCCGTTCCTTTTATTCCTCTAAATTCTTTTTCTCCACAAATCACTTTTTCTTCCTCTCCACCGTTTTTTTTTTCTTTTGCTCTTTTCTTCTTCTTCTGGGTAAACAAAACATTTTCAAAGCTTATTTTTTACTTTGGTGAACTTACTTTTTGTTTTTGGGATCTCTGAAAACTCTCAGAGAAGAAGAGAAATTTAATCTTATTTCCATCTTCAGATTCAAAAATTTAACTTTTTTTAACCTCCGACGAGATCTCCAAATCCGAAGTTATAGTCATCTCCGTTGACTACGAATGTGTTGGTGTGGACTCAAAATCTGGGAAGTTACGGCGTCATGCTCGAAAACAAGCGTGTTGATGATTGGCGAAGAAGAGCTATAACGTTTTGGTTATAATATGTTAAAACTCAAAAATTATGAGAAAACTTGTTTTTCACTCGGTTTTAGATCTAATCGATTAATTACTACAGTATTTTTAAGTTCTAGAAGTAAAAACACAAAAAAAAATATTAAGATTGCATGAAGAAAATCAATAGCGGCTCTGAGATTTAACTGCAGAACCGCAGGATACCCTAATGGGAAGAATATGATTTAATTACAAATTTGTCACTCATTTAAAAAATAGCAAAATGTGTACAATTATATGTGTACATGTGTACATCTTCACAAGTGTACACTCTGTATTATTAAAACATTGTACACTCTTCACATGTGTACACTATTTATTAATAAAGCAAAAAACAAAACTTACATGTGTACAATTATATGTGTGCATGTGTATGTCTTTAGATGTGTACATATTTTACTATTAAAGCCCTTAAAACAATGTACCATGTATATAATAAACAAATTGATAAGAAAACAAGTGAAAACAAGTTACTCGTAAACCTATGTCTTTCCTTTCTCCATGAGTGTCTGAAACCCCTCGTCATCACCGGCTCCTTTCGAAGTGTACATTGGATTAGTGTACACATGGATAACGAGACCTATGTATACTATTCATTTATACAAATTTATGAAACAAAAGATATATAACTGCTTTCATTTTATAACGAGACCTATGTATACAACTCATTTATACAAATTTATGAAACATAAGATATGAAATGGAGATGTATACATGCTTTTCGTTTTACATAATTTCCAATGTACATTAAAATATTGTACATCTGGGTAACAAAACTACCCTACTCATTTAACCAATGTACATTGGATTAGTGTACACATGGATAACGAAACCTATGTATACTACTCATTTCTACAAATTTATGAAACATAAGATATATAGCTGCTTTCATTTTATATAATCTCCAATGTACATTAGGATTGTGTACACGTGAATAACAAAATTTATGAAAACTACTCATTTATATATATCAAATGTACATTAGGATAGTGTTTACATAGATAATGAGACATACATATACTACTCATTTATACAAATTTACAGTGTACATGAGAATAATGTACACATGACTATGGCTTGATCATGTACCGTATTGTACATGTGTACATGTAATTGTAATGGATTATCTTTAAAGGTAAACAAGTTCATAATCAATTTCTTTTTTATTGTATGTCTACTGTTTATTTTCTTGCGTTGGGTTTCTATTTATAGTTTTGGTCTCCAAAGCTTGAATTTTTCATAATTACAATTTCTTTTAGAAGTAAAGTGCTTGTATGTTGGACAAAGAGCAGAAAATGAAATACAATCAAAATGTATGCTATTCATGAGTTGCTACTGATTTAGATTCAGTGAAAACGTTGAATAATTATCATGTTTTTGTTGTTGAGCCAATATCATGTACACATGGATAGTCAATCATCGTGTACATCATGTACACATAAATGTTAATAAATGTTATTATATATTACACTGGTTTTCAGTGTCTATCTTTAACTTTCTTGTACACCAAACCTATATGTCTTCATTAGTGAAAATTGAAGTATTTTGACACAAAAACGTATCAGTGTCCATTCGTAAAATTGGAAGTCTTTTGACCCCGGTTTTCAGTGTCTATTTTGACTTTCTCAATTTTGATTTAGTGCTCATTTTCAGATAAGTCTATTCATGAAAGTAACTGCCTTTTAACATTAAAACGTATCAAGGATGTTCAATTTGAAAATCTCGGACTTATAGGTTTGGACTTATCAATGAAAAATAGTTTTTAATATATATGCACATCAACAATATATAATGTTGTACATGTGTACACTAACGATTGTACACATGGACACCAAACAAAAATATCCACATCTACATTCTGAAATTTATGTGTACGCTAAGAATTATTGTCTTACCATTAAGTAATTTATGTGTACACTGAGGTCTATTGTTCACACGGATACTATCCAAAGAAATATCCACATAAACACAGTTTTCCAAGGTTTACTTCTACATTCATACCTTTTTAACTATTTCTATAGCTAATCATTTTTCACCATAATACAATGAATCCAAGGTTTAACATTTATAACCAATATGTCCACTGAGATTTATTGTCCACATGGACATCAAGCTATGAATATCCACATGTACATAATTTTCTGATGTTCATGTGTTATTGTACAAGTTAATTAGTGTACATATAAATCATTGTACACGTGGATAATAAAATTTTTATGTATAATGTATAGTGTACACAACATATGACTTCTAAAGTTATAGTTTCATTTCTTTTGTGCATTTTGTAAAATCTTAGTAATATTTTTGTGTTATTTTTACAATTGATTTATTTTTCTTTTGCTTGAAAATATACATGTTACATCATTACATTAGAGAACTAGCACCAGTAGCTGATACTGAAGTATCCTTCGACGTTTTTATAACTAAACTACTGTTATATACATTTTTCAATCTTTCCTAACAAAAAATTAAAACCAATCTTTGATTAATTAATTTATGCATATATCAAATATATGACTCACATTTGTCAATGTACATGAAAATTGTGGGTGTCCATAATTTTTGGTGTTCATGTGGACACTATATTATGAAAGAATCGTATAAAGGATATAAGTAAAGTTTTAATTTTTTTTTTTTATCTATGTGATAAGTTGAGCAATATCTAAATGCACACATGTGACTTGTCTTCCTTTATTGTTGAGAAACTATAGTAAAAACTATTAAATTTATTATCATGACTTGAGCAATGTACAAATAAACTAGTGTACATATTTTTCGTAAATTGGTATTCTTTTAAGTTAGAATGCTTACAAGTTTAATGTTTATATACACAAAGATAGTGAAATTATCTGGTGTTCATGTATTACTGTACAAGTTAATTAGTGTACATATGAATTACTATACATGTGGATAATGAAAAGTTTATGTACAATGTATAGTATACACAACAAATGGCTTTTAAGTTGTAGTTTCATTTCTTTTGTGCATTTTGTTTGTATACTACCACTCATCCACGTCTACACTATCACAATTTCTTCGAGAACAAACTCCTTTGACTATTAGCGTATACATATACACGTTGGCTACTTTGTTTTGAAACTGCCCTCATGTACACTGAGATTTCATGGACACATCAAACAATGTACACTCCTTTCATACACACAACCACGTCAAGAACAAACTCCTTCTACTGTTAGCGTACACATGTACACTATCGTATTTTTATGTACTCTAGAACGTTGGCTACTATGGGTTGTACACATAAGCTTATATCTACATGCATACTTTTAATACTTGTATGTGCACTACCACTTAGCGTATCTCCATGTTAAAGCTCTACTAAATACACATGTATATGTATTTAGCGTACACATGTACACTATCACATTTTTATGTACACTAGAATGTTGGCTACTTGGCCAAATCTCATACTTTTTCTTCATCACCAACTGCCTCATAAGCATCGCATGCCCAAGCTTCCCAAAAATCGAACATCTACGCGCTGGTAATTATAGAAGCTTGCCGAAACACGACCCAAGCAACAAATCTCATTCTTCCGACGTTTCCAATATAGCCCTTACAAAGAGGAGCAAATCCACCGTTGAATAGCATTTCAGTCTCCGGTCTGGGAAACGATTTGTTGCGAAGAGGCGTTTCATGAGCTTCTCATTAACTTCATCATCATGTCCTCTTGCTGCAAACAACTAAATAACAACTTTTTTAATCTTACATCGATTACTGCTCAGATCCAAGCCTGACATAGAAATAAATCAGCACTTACCTCCCGCAATTTCCTTTCCAAGTATTTTCCTTCGACTCGACATTTGCTCTATATCCAACTCGGACCTTTCCTCGTGAATCGCTTTCTCCTTTGTTTTGTATCTTTTTCTCCTCTGTTTTTTTTTTCTTTCGTTAATGTCAACCTCTGAAAAAAAAAAGAAAACCAAAAAGTCTAACAAAAATAAAAAGGGGAAACTAAAAGCAGTTTATTTTTTGTCTCGGGTACATAACTAACCAACTATCTTGGATTTTTTAATATTAAACACACAAAAGTAGACCTAACCATGAGGGTACCCAAATTTTGTTAATAGTTACACTTTATTGAGGGACTATTTGGGTCTTTTTACCCATAAACTGCCTCTGTATAAGAAACTGCTTTATCATGAAAGGAAAACTCAGAATCTGTCTTTAGATGTAAATCACTCATATAAATTTAGGATATAATGGGTATGTGAATTTGTTTTTTCATATGGCATATGAAAACATTTATAGTATCAATACTATTAAAACATGAGCAATATTTATCACTCACAAATAGTCTAAATTGGACCATTTCATTTATTTAACTTTTATTATTTTAAATACAACAAACTTAGTTATTATTAAATATACACAAAATCTTTTCAAAATAAGTTATCAAAAATATTATTGAGTATCTTTTCTAATGAATTTTTTTAACAATATCTTTTAGTATTTTTTATTTAAAATATAAATATTCTTTTTTAAATATTATTTCAAATTTCAAATTTTATTACAAATTAATATTAATTCATTTTAATTTATAAAATAATATTTATAACTACATAATTTATATTTATAATTAAATTATCACAGTAAATAATACATATAAATGACCTAATATTATTTGATTATATGTTATATTGAATTATATATTAGGATTTACAATTATAGTTTCATGCAGCTTATTTCATAATAATGTAAACATTTATCAAGTATGAGATGGGTTGAATGTGATATAATAATTAATGGGATAATAAATATTTAACTAATATTATAATAAAATAAATTTTGATAAATATAACAAATAAAAATAAATTCATATTATAAGTACGGATCATGTTAAGATATAACACATAGGTTTCAATTCTAATTTATAAAACCCATAAAGTAACCATATATTGTTCAGATTTGGGTTATATTAATTCGGTTCGGATACATGTGAAGTTAAATCCAAAATTTAAAAGCAAAACGTAAGGTGTAAATACTAATTTAAATATAATTGGATATTTACGATACTTATTTAAAATTTAAATACTTATTTTAGATAACGTTTTAAAATAAATATAGAACTGAATATTTGAATTACATGTTTATGTTTCAAATATTTATCCTTATGAATAATTTAGACATTCGGATCGATTTTTGGATTTTTTGGGTTTTTGAGTTTTTTGGATTCGACTAACAACACTCAGGTTCAAATATGTTTTGTATCACCCTACAAAATTCATTTTGGTATTTCTTACATTTCAGACTGGGTGCGGATTAAGTTTTTTAAGTTGGGTTTGATTCATACTTCGGGTTTTAGATTTTTGCCCAAACCTATGTTAAATTAAAACAAAATACCATAATATAAAGCTTTCATCAAAACATTATCTCGCGATTTGAAAATGCAAATCAGATTCTAATTTACTTTTAAAAGGTATTACTTGGCAATTTTGTAAATGCACAAACATGTTGCTCAAAACGACTTATTAACTAGTTAGCTAGTTAAATTCAGTTTAGTTTTTGATGAGAAATTTCTTCTAAATTACATATTATGTTTTCTATTAATTCGGAGATATCACAAACCTATGAAAAACTCATATTAATATTTAAAATGAGGTGGAGTCTACAAGTAAACTGTCTCCTTGGATATGAAAATATGTTAAATTCAAAAGTCCACATTCGTGTAGGTGTCTAAAAATAATTAGAGTGATTTAATTAGTTCCACAAAGCAAGCATCTCGAATTTGAAATGTGATGATGTCTCAAACTCGTTTTTACCACACAACCGTGCCGAATTAATGATATATTATTCAAAACAAGATAATTTTCAACGGATAATGTTATCCATTTCATAAGGATCCTAAATAAATAAAATTTATCTAAACTGTATACACGAAATTCACATTTGTGACCATGACGAATGGTTCTAGCCGCACTTTACGAGAGATTTTCTTTAAGAGAAAATTGGGAAATAAAGACATCTCAAACTAGGATTTGGAAAACTAAGATTTGTACAAGATTTTTTAGTTAACTAGGATTTATAATTTTTTTAATACCATTATACCCTTAAATTTACATAATTAAAATTCAATTTCAAAATATATAAAAAATTAAAATAAACAAAGTAAAAAAAAAACAGGAAAGGTGACTTATAGATAAAACACATCGTTTTGCACTAACCCTAATTTCACCCCCTTCTCTTCTTTCCCGAGTCCTTCAAACGGCGATAATGGCAATTTAGGGTAAGTCATGCTTTTTTTTCTCCTCTTACTCGTTTATCATCGATTTTCTGCTCTTTAATCTTGTTTTCTCCTTATTCTCTTTGTTCTCAGATACAAATCGAATAGATTTCGACTTTCCGATCTTCTTCTTCTTCTTCCTACTACGAGTTTCGTCGGAGGGTTCTTTTACACTCTATCTCAAGGTTCTCATCAAAATCTCACTAGGTTAAAGATTACTTCTTTTGATTATGTTAACCCTAGATTTTCTTAAATCCGATTTGGTTTATTTGTTAAACTAAAATTACTATATGGGTTGATTAAGCTTCTTTTCGAGTCATATTGAGTCATGCATGTTAATATTTTTGACACGATTTGGTTTATTTGTTAGACCCGATTTGGTTGATTTACTAAACTATAAGTTACTTGTTTAGACCCGATTTGTAGAGTATCTATTTAGGTTTGCTTGAAAGAGGGGAAAAAAATGAAAAAATGGCTTTTATTCATGTAGCAGTCACAAGAGCTTAGTTTCTGTTGTTGTTCAAAAGTAATGTTCTGTGAATGTAATTGTCATGAGAGCTTAGTTTATGTCGTTGTCCGAGAGTAATGTTCTGTGAATGTGATGTTGTTCTGTGAATGTAATGGTGTTTTCTGAAATCTTAGTAATAGGAACGTGCACTTTAAATTATGCAGAAGTAAAGGTACATTGTTGTTCTTTTCTGTGTTTCTGGTTTCATAACATTATTTGTACAAGCAAAACTACATTGTTGTTTATTTCTTTGTTTGTGCTCTCATTGCATTATTTTATTTTTGATTCTAGGTATGTCTGGGGAGTTACCAAAGCGGCTT
>CAKOAT010285154.1:171503-246315 GCA_932364175.1 Eruca vesicaria subsp. sativa | reverse complement strand
GCGTTTAATAATTTATATCTTCAATTAACAGGATGAGATTATGAGTGAAGCAGAAGATATGGACATAGGGATAGGTACCCAAGGCCTCGAAGACCTTTCCCAGGCCTCAAACGTGCCAGGTTTCGATCCATCGCAGACCACTAAGGACAACGAACCATGTGATTGGTGGACTCCGATGAGTACAGTCCGGAAAATAAAGCTGGAACCAGTAGAAAATAAAGCTCCACCGCCAACCAAGTGGACTAAATGGCAAAGGAAACTTGAGCTTAGTGACTCACCCATGCCGTCTGATGGTTCTCCACAGTCCTCACTGTATTGGTTCAACGAAGAATCATGGGATAGATTCACTGAATGGTCTATGAACCCGACAACTTTAAAGATTGGTCCTACAGCCTTTAATATGACTGTAGCTACGAGGGTAATAGGTCCTGAAAAATGGCTTGGAAACGAGGTATTGCTTTCTTAATTATATAAGGTTGATTTTGGGAGTTTCTTTGAATACTGCATTGATTAATTTTCCATGTGAATATTCAGGAAATGGATGCGTTCATGTATATATGGCGAGTGAAGAATTCTTTGAGGCATTGGGCACCAGACCGTGTTGCTTTCATGCCCGCCTTTTTTGCCTTCAAGTTGAGAACGGATACCTCAGCTTTACAGGTAACAAAAAAGGCTATGTACTAGGCGATATTCTTCTAGCTTACGGAAGAGGAGAACTTCCATCTCATGGGCGGACTAATAGAGTATGGGGAGTCGATGTTGATCGTCTCTACTTTCCTCTGTTTGTCGGAGGTAATATTCATTAGTCATTTTTACAGGTCTTCATTTAGATCCATGTATTAAAAGATTTAGCAATATTCAATGCAGGTAATCACTGGATAGCTGTCTGCGTCAATTTCATTGAGAAGACAGTTGAAGTATTTGACTGCTTGCAGGGAAGGAATAGGCAATACGTGGAGAAGTTTGCTGTTATGATTCCTAGGATAGTAAAGGCTGTTGCACCACCTCAAAACAAGAAGCATCTACTCCTGGAAAAGTATTCCATCGTAGAGGTACCTCTGAAGGCTAGATTGAACAAGAGTTTATGTGATTGTGGGGCATATGCACTCAAACATCTGAAATGCCAACTGCTTGGTATTGACCTCAGTTTAGTGGATGATGAAATCATCCAAGGTTGTCGTCAAAAGATTGCTCTGGATATATGGGAGGCTGCAAAAGATCCCATTTTAATTGATTTGATGGCACAATATGTGCCTTCTAATTTTGAGTCATCTATTGTATTTGACCTCGTGGAAGACTGATCATGTGTCTTTGGGTTTATGTTTTAGTTTGGTTTTTAGCTGATGACACTAATTTGTTTGGTTTTTATAAAGGATTTATGTGACAATACTAATTTGGTTTTTTAATGATGTATCAAATTATTTGCTATAGTCAATCCGAAATCCTAACTTAACCTTTAACTAACCCTAAAGAAACCCTAAACAAACCCTAAACAAACCCTAAACAAACCCTAAACAAACCCTGAACAAACCCTACACGCTAAACCTTAAACTAACCCTAAGTAAACCATAAACCTCTAACTAACCCTATCTAAACCCTAAACAAACCCTAAACACACCCTAAAGAAACCATAAACCGTTAACTAACCCTAACTAAACCTTACACAAACCTTAAATTAACCCTAACTAAACCATAAACCTTTAACTAACCCTAGCTAAACCCTAAATAAACCCTAAACAAACCTTACACAAACCTTAAACTAACCCTAACTAAACCCTAAAATTAACCATAAATAAAAATATCTTTGCTTCATGTATTTACACAGATTTCCAGGATTCAAAGAGAAAGCACAAACGTTTAAGAGTAGGTTGTATTCATTATTTTTGTAAATTTCTGTGATCTACCTTAGGTAGAGTACGCATTATTTAGATATCGATACGACGTCGTTTTGCCAAATAGTTTGACCTAGTCATTTTTCTTCTTCATTCTTGCACGACAGAGAGAAACCTAGGGGGCGCAACTTGGCGATCAAAACAATCATGTCTTCGATCAATTCTCCGGCCGAATCAAGATACAGAGTACCCAAACAACGGGGTATTCCCACTAGATGCAGATGCGGTGAAGGGGCTGTTCTTTTCACTTCGAAAACATGGGAAAATCCAGGTCGATTATTTCACTGCTGTCCGATGGGATCTGAGAAGGTTAGTCCTTTAATCATATAATCCTAAATTCGGTATAGTCTAATAGTATGTTTGAATTTCATGGTGAAGGACAAAACACACTTGTTCAAATGGACGGATAAGTCAGTTGTTGAAGAAATTGAAGACTTGCAGGAAGTGGTTGACGTGGTGCTCATTGACAATATCCAGTTTCAGAATTCAATGAAAGCTTCAGAGATCCTGCTGAAACAACATGAGAGCAGAATTGGAGATATGGAAGATGCAATTGCACGTTTTGAAGCCAAGAACATCGAATGCAGTAGAGAATTAAGGATCATAAAAGCTTTGTTTGTGTGTTGTTTGGTGATGGTATTCATGTTCCTCACGTCTACATAATTGTCTTTTGATGATCACATTGTTGTTCTGTTTTTCTCTCAAATAAATGTAACACAATATTTGTTGGTGATTACCATCAACTTGAACCTAATTGTTGCAAACACCAAATCGTTTTGTCAAATACCAAATTGTCATAAAGGAGAGAACAACGAGTAAATAAGAATATCACAAGATCCGACCACACACCATTAACTAAATAGGAATATCACATGTTCCTCTCTTGTGCCCTGTCATACCACAACGGCTGCACTTGTGCTTCTTATTCTTCTTTGATCCTTGAGAAGATTTTATCTTGTCTTCTACTGTTTCATACCTTCTCTTCACTGGTCTACCAACACTCTTTGTTGTCTCTGGTGGTAATACCTTTGCAAGTTTTACTTCAGCTGGGACAGTCCATTCATGCTCTGGAACTGCTATTAGATTAATGCATTCCACATAGACGGTTCTCCATGTTGCAGTGGAGTAAACGCCATCAGTAAATCTGTGTACTTCCATACCTATGTCAAAAAAAACAGAGATCAAGTAATGTCTATGTGCTACAAAACACATACCATATAATAGGTCCCAATATCATTTATTTGCACTTACATACCTCGTGAGTAAATTGCTGGAATGGCGTGCCGGCAAGGTATTTTCCATATATCGTACTTCCCACATGTACATGTTCTCCTTTCCAAATCAACATGACAATCATATGTGTCTCCTTTCACAACCGACCTGTAATTGTCAACCTTGTACACCTGAAATCCTTTTGCCTTCACAATTCTCCTATCAATCTTTTTCTCAACCTTAACGGTTAAAGGATCCAGCTGCTTCGAGCTTACCATTCGACGCTCGTAGAACCACCTGGTCATCATTTCTCTTATGCTATCTATCAAAGGAATAACTGGAAATTCTTGAGGTGATCTCATAACAGAATTTAGTGACTCTGCAGGGTTATTGGTCCTAATGTCATACCTTGAACCAGGGAAAGCAGAACGAGCCCATTTTCTCACATCAGCTTCTTGTAGATATCTTCCAAGAGCAGGACACATATCAACAATTTCCGTGTAACGTTCTTGAAACTCACTAAACCTATATGCCCGTGAAGCTTTTTCAACCAAAGCAGTTAACCCCTTTGTCTTGAATTTCTTAACGACATTGGTCAACAAGTGATGAATGCATATTTCATGTCTTGATTGAGGGTAGGCAGTACCAAGCGCTTTAACAATTGACGCATTTCTATCTGACACAAAAGCTAAGCCATTACAATCAGCGATAACAACATTCAGTTGTCTAAAGAACCACTCCCATGAATCATGATTCTCTGAATCAACAACTCCAAATGCGATCGGATACAAATTGGAGTTACCATCTACAGCTGTAGCCACAAGTAGAACTCCTTTATATTTATTTTTCAGAAAAGTTCCATCAACAACAATCACCTTGCGAATGCCATTGTAGAATCCTCTAACTNTAGTGGTTTCATAGTGAGTATGCGTACCAGGATTAGCTTCTTTAAGCATATACAAATATTTTGGTATTTTTGCATAACTTTGATCAGGTATACCTCTAACTGCTGCAATTGCAAACTCACGAGCTTCCCAGGCGTGCCAATAACTAATCTCACAACTATGCTCCAGGCGCATATACTGGACTATGTCATTCGCTTTTGGGCCTTCATGGGGATCCTCAAATCTATGTTGTATCAAACTCCCAATTGTTCTTGCTGACGCCTTTTTCCCAAATTTGCTTCTCTTAGAGGGCGCACATGAATGAATTGCTACACACTTGTTGATCATGAAGTATGTAGACCCATCTAGACATTGCGCACGCACAGTCCAATTACATATTGAATCTTTACATCGAATATACCACCATTTTCTCGTCGATTTGAGAACACCATAATCGAAATTATTGTTCATCTCCCAAATTTCAGCTGTGGCCTTTAAGACAACTTTACTTCTGAATATTTGATCCTTCGTCACAAAAACATTTCGCGAAGATCGGCCATCCTTATCACCATCTCCATTGTTTTCACTCGTTAAACCAGCATCACCGGAACCATCTTCAGCGACACGCTTCTTCTCAGAAGAAATAGTTGACGTTTTGACAAAGTCTCCTCGATTATTTTGATGAATTTCTTCATCCTCAATATTACTTGAGTCACACGGTTCCTTATTCAAATAAAAATTGTATCGTTCCTTTTCTTTTGCAGCAGTACTAGAGATGGTGACAGACAAGGTTGTAGAAGAACCCTTCTTCACAGACATCACAAAATTAGATAGTTGTCGATCATTGCTGATTATAATAGGAGGATTCCCTCTTTGATTCACCATCTCATAACTGAACTCAACATTAACGAGCATATGGTCGACCCCATAATCCTCACACACCATGATTTTGAGTTCCTCCAATAGAGTTTTAGTTTCTATAGTTACCATTCGACCACGCCTTTCCTTATCTGCCAAGAAACTCCATTGATCACTGCAACTTGACATCCATACACCAGATGTAACATAGATTAGAACCATGTTGTTTGATAGATAGAAGAGGTGGTTATGTCGATGAGGAAAAGAGAGAGACAAAGAAGAGAACGAGGGAGAGTAAGATCGTGAGAGAGAAAATCGTGGAGAGAATATTTTTTGGAAGATTTTTGTTAGATTTGGTGTAGATTTAGGTAAGTTATTTTTCGAAATATGGAAGTTTCCATATTTACTCGATTTAGGTATAATATGTAATCTACGTTAAGCAGAGTAATGAAGGGAGGGTCGGTTGTTTATTCTAGCATAGACCTATGATAACGTAAAAGGTAGATCAAGTTATAACACATAATCCAAACTGGGTAGTCATTAGACTCGCGGTTATAAGTGGGAGATATGCGTAAAATAGACTATAGACATTTTGTTAGAATACTTTTTCAAGAAATCTACCGAAGGTACAATACAGAAGAATGATTTGTTTATGTTCTATACCTAAGCTACATCTATGTGTAAAACCTACTATCTGATTCCTAAACGAAGTAGATAGCTAGAATGGGTAATCTATCCTTGCTATAACATTAAATAAAACATGACTCCATAATTTATTTAATAAAAATTTAAACATCTAAATAGTCATACTAATGTTTACTAACACTTACATATTTTTTTATATTTTTAAAACTTAGTTTACTATTTTTTCTATTACACAAGGGTAAAACATGTCCAATTTGTCCAAAAATATCAAAAGTCCCATTTGGCCAAATAAATATTCAAAGTGTCTCCTTTTTCCAATTCTCTCTTTCTTTAATGCTGACTCTGTAAATCTGCATAAACCACATCATGTAAAAGGAAAAATTCTATAAAAATATCCTAACTAAACTTTATTAAATTATTTAATATCTTACTTTTTCCGTTACCCAATTTTATGCCTCTAACTAATTTATTTTGCTCATGTTAATACAAAAACTTTTAAAGCTGTGTCTATTTTGATGGAAAAATGGTCAATTCTCCCATGAACTAATTTTTCTCAACTTTTTCATACACAAAATTTTAATCTATGCTGAAACCTACATGAACAACTCTGTTTTTTGAATTTCATACACGAACTTTTAACACATGCCTAAACTCACACGAACAACTCCGTTTTTTTCTTAATTTCATACACGAATTATCAATTTTAAACTAATTTCCACAAAACTATAAACGGTGTTAGTATTCGTTAACAAGTGGAGAGCGGTTTAATTTTGATCTAAATAAACGCATACAACATCGTTTTAGTGTAATTTCTCATTACGGAACGGTGTCGCTTTGTTCATCTTTTTAAATTGGGGATTAGGTTTCATCTTTGGTTTCACAACACATACCAACTACGTTGTATTCGTTTTCTTATCCAAAAACACCACATTAGAAACCATTAAACGATCCAAATTAACCCATAACGACTTTGTATTTATATTCATTTTATTTAACCCAAATTAAACCGACTCTTTACTTGTTAACAAATATTAACACCCTTTATGGTTTTTGTGGAAATTGATAATTTGTGTATGAAATTTAAAAAAAACAGAGTTGTTTTGGTGGGTTTCGGCATGGACTAAAACTTAGTGTATGAAATTTAAAAAAGACTTGTTCGTGTAGGTTTTGGCATGAGCTAAAAGTTCATATATAAAAAGGTCAGGAACAATTAGTTCATGGGGGGGGGGAATTAAGCATTTCCGCCCTTTTTGATACTCAAACTTTGTTTATGTTTATTAAAAAGACTAATAAGTTTCAAAAGAAATTTAAAAAATCTTCAAAGTTTACAAATAAATTTCAGAAAACTCTTTTTTTTTTATTTTTTGTTTGAGAAATAAAATTAACGTAACTGTGTATAATCTTAAATACTGTAATAAAAGTTATAAGTTTTAACTAATAATTTTAGTTTGTTTTCAGAAATAGAAACACTTTTTTTATCAAACACATTTATATATTTTTCCATCAAAATTAAATTTTCTCCCTAATTTATTTACCTCTTTCCGAAATCTTAAAATAAAACTAGAAATTTTAATATTTTTATAATTACATTTGAAACTTATTACTATTTTTATTTAAATAAACAAAAAAGAGCATAATTTTAAAATTTTTTGTATTAAAACGAACCAAATAATTAATTGGAGTATTAAACTGGATAACAAAAAAAAATTGGATATTAATTTATGAGAAAATGACTAGAATAGACCTAAAATTTTTTTTATCACAAATATAGACCTTAACAATTAAAATGACCAAAATAACACTTAAATGTTTTATTAAATATACATTTATATTCTTGGGTTAACTAATCATAGACTTTTTTTGTTTAGAGTTAAGGAGTGGGACTTTGGGGATAGGGTTTCGAATTTAAAAAAATAAAAATAAAAACTGAAAATTTTCAAAATAAAAAAGTGTTATTTCGGTCATTTTAATTTTTGAGATCTATTTTTGTGATAAAAACTTAAAAGAGGGCTATTCAAGAGAATTGCCCTTAATTTTTTTAATGAAATTGAGTTGGGGCATTTTAATGAAATTCTTCCTTATGTAAAAGTTTAATCTAAATATGTTATAAGAAAACATTAGTTAGCCTTTGATCACCGATGAGGAAACATTCATGATTTTTATAATTTTGAGTTAATTTTTTTTTCATTAAATAAAAAATGATTGGACGAACAAATTTTGGATGCGTTGCTGATTTGTAAGAAATATATCTTTTGAGCTTAACTCATTATTTAAAATTTGTCTTTCATCATTGAAAGTAAAGTACTAAGTTTATATATTTTGTAAATTTTATGTTGTTGTACAATATTAGCAGTCAATTATACTAACCAAGCATATAATTTGTTAAGAGATTTCGAGAGATTATAAGATCAATTTGATTTTTTATTGATTATTATTAGTAAAATTTAACATTTTGTATATCTTCTTATACCAACCAAGCATATACTATATAGTTAAATTTGTATACTCATATTTGTAAAAACAATTGCTAGAAAATCTGATTGTGTAAAAATAATTTTATTAACTAATTAAAAAAAAGTGAGCTCGCTAGTACTTTGAGAATTTTATTTTATAAATTTTTATCATAGTATCAAAGCCAATATTCAGTCCAGTGGATTAAGGTTTAGATAGCTTTGGTGTTACATAAAAGAGACACTGAGAAGAACATGGTTTTTCTCAAGAATTTATGTTTTCTTTCTTTGCTTGTTGTTTTCTTCTTCTCTTTTGTTATTCCATAAAATAAATAAAAAACACACACGATTGGATTTTTCATAAATGAAATATATTCTGAAAACAAATTTATCATAGTTTTTTTCTTTATGAGAACATTGTATGAAACTTTTTTGTTAACGTGAAAACTCGTTTAGTATACTCTTCATTCCGAAAAGATCCACGTTTTAGAAAAAAATCCTTTAAAAATATATTTTTATATTTTAATGCATTAATTAATAGTAAATTTTAAATTTTTAAAATTTTAAAAATATAATTGTGTTATTAAAATTTTATTGGTTACAATTGTGGAGGATAATTAATTACAAAAAATAATACATTGGTAACTAAAATTTTATATGTTTCCTTAAAAATGTGATAATTCTAAAAGATACATATTTTTGAATAAGAAGAAGTATGAGACTTATTGGTAATATTAGCTAATAAATTTCACAAATATGGTGGAGAAATGAGTTATCTCGAACTATACATTTGCAGAATCCCTTAAATTTAGAAGCCAAAAAATAGTATTCATGTATTAGAGAGTTATACTTTTATATTTTCAAAATGGTCTTTTAGCTTTTGAATTTTATAATTATGATAAAAAAATACTTTTTCAGAGAAATACAATTTTATATTTAAACAAAGTCACACTTTTATTTACATATTAGGTTTTTAAAGAAATTTTAGTTTAAGAATGTCATAATGTTTTAAAAATGTTTCAATTTTTAATTTATATTGAGTTAATTTTAACTTTCATGAATAAAATTTAATAACTGCAATATAAAAATAGAATATAATAATAAATATGTTTTATAGGAAAATAATTACAGAATGTCTTGAAAAGATACACATCTCTATTATATAATTCTTCTAGATAGAAAAAAAATAGAGGAATACATTAGAGATATACACATTATCTCCTTGATATGGGGTATGGGGAAAGAAGATCTCCCTATCCAAACAATACATGATTATCTTTATAGGGAACTAGGGTTGGCTCGTCCTACGGACGGGATCTACTTTTTACTATGATCTAAGTTATTATTTTTTTGTGTAATTTTGTGATAGATTTGCATTTGTAAAAGACGTCTATGATAATAATTTATTTCTTTTAAAAAAAATTAGGTGAGAAAATATTATATGTGATAAAATATATTTTGCTTAAAATATTATATTAATTTACTCGAAGTTATAGCAAAACTATTCATAAATTAATTATTTACATATTTTTATTTATCGTTCTTATTTATTCTTAAAATTCATATTTGTATTACATTGTATATTTTTGAATTACATTATGTATATATATATTTTCGTAACATGCAACCGTATTTTCACCTAAAATATTGTAGCAAAGTGATTATTTATAGATCGAGATCCATATTTTTGAATTACATTATGTATATATATACTAGGCCTGGGCATTTTACCCGGACCCGAAGACCCGACCCGAAACCGACCCGAAAAAACCCGGTCCGGGTAGGAACCGACCCGATCAAATTACCCTATTGGGTCTTGTTGTGGAGGACCCGCGGGTCTAGGACCCGACCCGGACCGAACCCGAAACCCGAAACCCGATGGGTACCCGAATTAATAGTGTAAATTAAATAAAATGCATTGAGGGGGAGTCGAAGACAGGTTGTTTCTATAGAGAGTAAGGGGGTTAACCACTAGGAGACAACGAATTGTTGTTGTAACTTGCATAGTTTAATATATATACACATTTTAATATAATAAAAACACAAATTTTGAATATTTTCGGATATATAAGTATTTTCAGATTTTTTTATATATATTTAGGTATTTTTTAGGTCGAACCCGAACTAAACCCGACCCGAAACCGAACCGAATCCGAACCGATAGATTCTAATTACCCGAATGGGTCCAACTATCTAAGACCCGACCCTGCCCGGACCCAGTACGACCCGAACCGAACCGAAACCGAAAATTTGAAATTACCCTATCGGGTCCTAAACTCCTAGACCCGAAAGACCCGGACTCGAAAGGACCCGATCCGAACCCGACCCGACTACCCGAATGCCCATGCCTAATATATACTGTGAATATCCATAACATGCAACCGTATTTTCACCTAAAATATTGTAACAAAGTGATTATTTATAGATCGAGATCCACAAACATTGTGATCAGAGGTGCATTGAATGGAAAGTTGTGAGATGACTGGATTGGTGATGTTCATGAAAACTTTAATATTGTTTACTGAATCCATTCGTCAACAGTTTGGCATCACTAACTATAAATTCAATGTCCGGAACAGCTAACGACCCACACGCTGCTTGTGGAGAACACAAAGCGAGTTAGTTAACCTATAATACAATAATAATTGTTTATTAATAGATCTTTTGTGAGATATAAACGATTAATCCTATCATGTAAGATATTTTTAAATACACACATTAAATGATAAAATCTAATTACGTAAAAATTAAATGAAACAGTGAGTTTAAGTCACCTAGACACATGTTATGTATACATGGTTCGACTTTGTGACGTGGATATTGATGTGGATGAGTTAAGAAGGAGATAAACATTACTTTATATAAATATAGATACACGTTTTTCGACAATAAGTTCTAAGACACAAGATGTTCTTCTATATGTAGTTTATGGTTTTATAACTTTAATTCCATTGACCAAACTCCACATTGAATATAATGATTATATTATTATATTATTAAATTACAATGTTTATAAATAATTACTATATAATCATGCATAAAACACATTAAATATATTAAAAAATATTAATATGTTAATATATATAAAATAATATTTACATAAATAATTTAAGAAATTATACCGATTAACTTCCATACTTTACTATGAATATTTAATTTCTTATTTTATATAGATTTATTTCCTTATTTGTAATTTATTTAATTGTATATTTTATCAAAAAAATAAATGAATAGTGTTTAGTGTGGCAGCGTCACACTTAATTTGATATGTCACACTTAATTTGATATATAGTGTTATAATAAAACAATATAATTTTTAATACTTGTTGGAAATATTTTGGTGTGAAAATAAACTATTTTTTTTTTTGTGTTGGTTGGGATATTGCTCAAACTATCCCACCTATCATACAACTATTTGAGTATCTTTACATTTAAACTTAGACAATTTTCAATGATTCACTTTACTTTTCTCTTTAAAATAGAGTGTTTCTATAATATAATTGAGTTTTATTTTAACGGTACTCTATTTTAATTTGAAAAAATAGAATCATGAAAAAAACAACTTTCTCTATATAGAAATAAACTCATTTTTACTTTATTTTTAAATGAAAAATATTTTATTATTGTAGTATTTTTATTCTAAACTCTATTTAAAGTAGAAATAGAATGGTATTGGAGATGTTCTTAGCACTTAAAATCAAAGTGGAAAAAATCACATGCATACCTATTTTGGGAAATTTTTTTTGAGAATCATATATCAATGAATTTCTTTTTACAACATATCAATGAATATTTAATCTTATAAAACTAGTGAAAGATACTGTTTATTAGAATTTGATGACGCCCAACAACATGATATTAGAATAATTCATATAGGTCGAATAATTATTATTGCATTTTTTAAGAATCTGGACTCATATATACTCATCAAAGTTAACGGTGAGACATTCTTAATTTTTTTATATTTTCATCAAACGAAAATTCTGACTATTTGTCTGTTCTTCACACATATTTAGGGTCTGGCTGGTTTTCCACTATTACCCGCAAATGCAGTTTTTACGGTTGGTCACGGTTGTTGGAGTCTTGCAACAATCATTCAAAGCACTCTGAATCGTTTCAAATTGCTTTAAACTTCTTAAATTTAAAAGCTGGTTGCGAGAAGGTGATTTTTGGAAAGGTGATTTTTTTTCTTTTCTAAAAAAACAATATCAATATAAAAATAAAAATATTCAATAATATTTTTAAATTAGAATTATAAAAATACTAAAATATATCTGTTATATTTTAATTAATATTATTAAAAATTAAAAAAATATTTTCAATAATTTTAAAATTTTAAAACTATAACTTTATAAGTATAATTTCTATATTTATTATAATATTATGATTTTGGTATTCGTTATAATTATACGAAATGTAAATATTGTTAATTTATATTTTAACCGCTATTATATTTGGTAGTTAACCAGTCATATATATCACGCATATGCACCAATTTGTAATCGTAGTACTAATCGTACAAATCTCTTAAAACCACAAAAAATCACAATTGCTTATATCCGTAAACTCTCGCAACCGCAGCTGCAATCGATATGTTACGTTTAAGTCAGTAATTTATATTTACATACCGTTTATATCAACACACGTCCGAAAATTATTAAATCACAATTAAAAATGTTTTATTTTTGTGCAGTACCGGATAAGATCTAAAATGTCTATAATTTACGACCCCACATAAGATTTTGATATATTTTTGTCATCCAAATATTCATGGTAGCATATGATCTCGAATACATGAACTTGTAATATTTGAATTATTTAAATCCAGTTTTCAAAGTACTTGTTATTAAACATCACATTGTATCCAAGGAGAAGAAAACAATCTTTCCAATTAATTACCAAATTTATTAAAGACCAACATCAAACTACATTACCGTGCGTCCACACATGTATTTATTTTCATTTTCATTTTTCTTTTTACTTTTTGTTTATATTAAATCATAAAATATATATTTTTAAATTTTTAGTGTATTATATAATTGTTAATATAAAATTTCATAAATAAATTTTTTAAAAATATTAAATATTTATAGTTTATGTTTTAACCTTCTATTGTCCGACACTGAATATGATATAAATAAATCAATGCACAATAAATTCAGTTAAATTTAACTAACATATGAATGGGTGTATTATATCAAAAGACGTTATATATTAATTTTCTAGTGGTAGAATTTGACCCCGTCAATTACTAAATATAATAATTGTATAGCTTATATTTAATATTTTTATTTTATTTTTGAATTGTCAACTGTATCATCCACATTTTTATCATATATTTGTTGTATAATATTCACCCAAATTTAAACCAATATTTTAATCTAAATTTACATAGATTTTAAAAATATATATCTTAGCATAATAGTAATCATATAAATTATAGTTTGATGAATCCAAAAACATATATATATATATCATTTTTTACATATATTTTCTTATAAATTTTAACCACTTTTTTTCAATAAATATAAATTTAATAATTGTTCATTGGTGCATGCTTCCGTGCTAGCACATAAATAATGATTATTGTAATTGATATTTATAATGTATGCATGCTTATTTATTAAGATTTATGACGAAGTGTGAAAAAGATAATGTATTAGAATTTAAATGAGTTTGTTGTATATTAGATTTAAGAAACTAATTATAAACTAGGAAAAAACAATGAATGCTTAATCTTAGGGATTATTATTTATTATTTAGTGATATAGAGCTGTAAATAAGTTATAAATTTAAAGGGTAACTAGATTTTGACCCGCGCTTTAAAAAGCGCGGGATCGTTTTTCTTTACAATTATATAAAGAAAAACATTTGTGAAATCTAATTTTTTCATAGATTTTATATTTTTATAATACATTTATAACTGCGCTGATTTTTCGTGTGTGTTTTTAAAAATGAATTTTATGTTTAGAAGTGGTATATTTTGAGAAGGATTTAAAAAGTGGTATATTTATAATTAATAAACTTAATCATAAAGTGTCAAAATAATTTTGAAGTTTATTTTATTTACAATTTTAACTTACTATAAAATATTCTATTTGCAAATTTGATACATGTTTATGTTTTATTTATACATATTTTAATGTTTCAGGAAACTAAAATTTATATTAACACTTGAATCTAATAATGAAACTAAAATAAAATAAAATGCAAGGTGTTTAACAATATGAGCTTAATTATGTCTAAGAACACACTATAGATTGTTTCAGTTAAGATGAAATTCATATTTAAACTCGCCCCAAATGGCCAAATATATTTAAATTTTGTACTAAGAAAACATGTAAAACCGTTCAGATTTACAAAAAGAAAAAGAAAGTTGCAGAAAAAATGGTTTCGATGTTTCTTTGAGAAGAAACGTGATTATGGTGGAGAAACAAAAGCTCGAAGAATTTTGTTCTTGAAGGTGTATAGTCGAGGCACGGGTCAAGATCAAATATATTGCTTGAAGACTAAAAAAACGCATGTTTTGAATTGAAACTAGACAAAAGTTTGAGTTTTTCCTTTTCACTGTGTCAATACAGTATAACCTCTATAAATTAATACTAAAAATCTCTATAAAATAATATAATTTTTTGTCCTAAATTGAGTTTTTGGTAAAATAATGTAATTTGCATAATAAAATACATTTTGCGGTTTTGCTTGTCGTAGTGGTGCGAAATTAGCTACGGTTATATTTTCAGGATTAGACTAGTCGATCTAAATTTATTAAATAAAGAATATATTCTTAGGAATATACACGATTAGTTTTGAAAGTTCCTAGATTATTGGTGTGATCAAAACGTTTTAAATTGCCTAAATATCTGAATGATAAATGAAAAACAATATTATGGTTAGTTGGTGTGATAAAAATCTTGTTAAATTACCTAAATATTCTAATTAATAGGTGCACAAATTTTAGGGTTCGAATTCGGCTCCTTGAAACCATAGATTTCCTTTGTATTAACTTTCTGAAATATAGGGATTTGAATCCAAAGGATTATATAGTGTAGTTAATGGCTTATAATATTTCCAAAATTATTCTGAACTAATAAATATGTAGAGTTGCTATGGAAGTTACTATATTTTTTTAAAGAATTTTTTAAGATACTTCAATTTTGTTGGTAACAATTTGTTTTTCTTTTAAGAAGTTTAATTTCTTACTCGATTCCTTAATTAATATATAGTAAATTGTATTTTCATTTGGTTAAGAAATCTATACTTTTAAGTCTAATAATAGACTGCAAAAATTATCATTATTGTAAAACTCTATAAAGAATAATATTAGTGGTTTCGTGACGTTATCATTTGTTATGTGAACTTACAGTGTAACAATAATAATTCAGTTATCTGTTCTTTAATTTTAGCTTTATAAATATGGTTTAGGGTTTGTGTGAGGGGCATAGAATCAAGAATTTAGGGAATATAATATGTATCGTTGTTTGGTGTGTTTCAGAATAAACTATTTTACAATATATTCGTATAAAATTAATAATACTATGGTTACAATTAGTTTATAATCGATGAGTGGAAAAAAGTCGTAGGTTCAGCTATTTAAAATGGTTTTTTAAAAAGAGAATAAAACGTAGATATTAATTGCATGCGAGTAAGTTATAAATATTCACACAACAATTTTAATTAAAAATTAATGATTAAAAAGAGAATCTAATGAAAATATCTATGAAAATTAAGGGTAGAATCTAATGAGGATTCTGTTTTAATACTTCCCTCTGTTTTATAATAAGTGTCGTTTTAGATTTCGGCACACGGATTAAGGAAACAATTAATTTTACATATTTTCCATATAAAAACACAATTACCTATACACCTAACCTTATTTCAACCAATAGAAAAATATATTACAGAATAAAATTAATAAATTTTACATTGAAAACCGAAAACGACACTTAATTTGTAACAAAAAATTCTCTCTAAAACGACACTTAATATAAAACGGAGGGAGTAGTATAGATTTTTATTTATATTTCTAGTTTAATAATATAGATAAATTATCGCTATTCATCTTTGATTATTGTGTACTTCAATGATTTCTGCTTTGTACCCACTTGTCTTCTTACCCAAAAAGGAATATCAATAATAATTCGTTATAACGTGTACGAATAAGCATATTTTTTGTTGGACAAGACATTGTACTAAATAATTTTTAATTATTTCCATTTTCATGAGATTAATTAACGTGTATAGCATAAAGGTCATTTGAAAAATGTAATTGTACTTTAGGTTTTAATATCAAGTTACCAATAGAAAATGAGTACATATTCCCTATAAAGATTTAAAATAAGAAATAAACTATACCTGATATTGAATCTGTTCTGCTTATTATGAGTTACAACATTTACACAAACTACTGCGAGCACATGAGGAAACTAGATTTTAAAACGGAGATAGTATCCATCATCCAGTTCTAAAAATATTATAGTGTCAATAGAAAATAACAAAGAACATAACATTTTACCAAAAAAAAGAAGAAGATCATAACGCTCGATAAAAAGGAGAAAAAAGAATAATATAAATATAAGAAATGTGGGGACTCGCAATTGGTGAAAATTGTCGTCCCTCCATGGAGGATCACATTCTTTCAAGTTTCAAACTTCAAATCATTAGTGTCTTCTAGAACCCAAGTGGTTAAAGATTCCATCTTATTGCACAAACATGCAAAGAAAGCATATCTCTCGATTTTATTAAGATCTATTGCCCAAGGAAAACAAAGTCTTCCTTAGAAATAAACCTACTTTTTTGGTAATTAAAATAAATAGACCTACTTATTACAAACACCTATTACCACAGGTCCACAATGATCAAAATGCATGCACCAGACGATATCTTACTCGACAGTAACTACATGTATATCCACAAGCACATACATGTAAAATTGTAACAAATCTAACTCAATTGCCAAACAATAAATCAACAATGTTTCTTCTGTTTTTCCATTGAAAAATTTAATCTTTTTTCACTTTCAAAAATAAAAAATATTTTGATATGTTACCAATCAAAACTAGTGTTAAAAAAACTGGAATTTTCAACTTGTTGGCCGTGGTGACAAAAAAGATAAATTCATTCACAACCCTTGTTTGTTAAATAAAAATAATATATAGTTTCATATATTTCAATACGTTTATTACATATAGAAATAACTGCAAGGCTTATCAAGATAATTAAGAGTCAACAACCCTTGGTACATATTGGATAAACTTAAAGTAAAAAAGAAAGAAGAAGCTTAAATGGCTTCGATCTTAGGTTAGACAGACAAATCTACCTAATTATTATTGTGATTGTAAAATAAAACATAAACTGTTATTTGGAATGTGCTTCTAACTCAATTGCCAAACAATAAATCAACAATGTTTCTTCTGTTTTTCCATTGAAAAATTTAATCTTTTTTCACTTTCGAAAATAAAAATTATTTTGATATGTTACCAATCAAAACTAGTGTTAAAAAACTGGAATTTTCAACTTGTTGGCCGTGGTGACAAAAAAGATAAATTCATTTACAACCCTTGTTTGTTAAATAAAAATAATATATAGTTTCATATATTTCAATACGTTTATTACATATATAAATAACTGCAAGGCTTATCAAGATAATTAAGAGTCAACAACCCTTGGTACATATTGGATAAACTTAAAGTAAAAAAGAAAGAAGAAGCTTAAATGGCTTCGATCTTAGGTTAGACAGACAAATCTACCTAATTATTATTGTGATAGTAAAATAAAACATAAAATGTTATTTGGAATGTGCTTCTCATTTGTTCAGACCGGTCTTTTCCTTAATGGTCTCACTCGCACCCTGTGCCTTCTGCTTCAGCTGCTGTCCACCCTGTACTCGATCGCATTCTCATGAATACATAATTGTTTGTCCAAAAAAAGTATTTAACAGAATAAGAAAATAAAATAGACCTCTTGGAGAGATTCCTTAGCAGATTGGGCAGCATTGGAGGCCTTGTCCATCAGGTTGCTTGCTTTCTCCTACAACAGTTTTAATTACTTCTGGTTAATATTAATTGTTAACCTAACCCAATTCTTACAAATACTTATTTAAGCTTGTCATATAGAAAAACCTGGGTCTGGCCTTTAGCTTGACCAGCGTTGAAGCTCATGCTCTGGCTGTTGCTAGACATTTTTTCAGAATAAAAACTTGTAACTTGATTATTTAACTGCTTTGGTAATTGTGACTTGTGAGGAAATAACATTACGCATAGAGGTTTATATAGCTGGGGGATATCATGTCGTCACGTAGATTATGTGATTGGGTGTCTGTTTAGTCTTTGACACTTGGCGTTTAAAGCTTAGTAGTCTCCGGTCCGATGAGGATGTTTTGACCACGAAACAAGCAAATCCGTTATAGACTTGTTCCAATGTACTAATGTAGTTTGAAGTGATTTTTGTGTAAAACTCATTTTATTTTGGAACTATCTATTATTATGGGTTTATTAGCGTAATAACCATACTAGATTTTGAACCCGCACATCCATGCGGGTATATTTTTCATTTTATAAAAATTTAACAAAACCTTTCAAATATATATGATTTACATTCTATCGTTATATATTGTATAATTTTATAATCTTATAATTTTAATTATTTTTATAAAATATATTGTTGTAAGTTTTAAAATAAAAAAAATATTCATATTTTTTTTATATATATTTGTTGTGAGTTACAAAAATATATGTTAACATTTTTGTATAAAAATATTATATGATTTAAAAACTTTAATATGTTTTAAAAGTGAGTGATATTTATTTATTTATTTGAATAAAACAAATTTTTTAAAATAAAATATTTTCCTTTCCCAATTTAATATATTTTATATTCATTTCACATAGCATTTTATTTTAATATAGTGTAGAATATAAGTAAATTATGAAATATAACAATTTTTATTTTAATTAAAATTAATATCAATATTTATATATATATATATATATATATTAATCACGAAATTAAATAATGCATATTTTAAAAAAATATTTAAACTTCTTAGTAAGATCTTGTTAGATATTTTCTCAACAAATTTATTACTAATATCTTATTATTATTAAAATATTGCTCCAATTATATATATTTGATTGATTAATATATATACTTAAATATGTCATATTAATGAGATGGTCCAACATAACTTTTTGTAGTAGATATAAATGGTACTTCTCTTTTAATAGAGAAGAATGAAATATAACAATTTTTATTTTAATTAAAATTAATATCAATATTTATATATATATATTAATCACGAAATTAAATAATGCATATTTTTAAAAAATATTTAAACTTTTTAATAAGATCTTTTTAGATATTTTCTCAACAAATTTATTACTAATATCTTATTATTATTAAAATATTGCTCCAATTATATATATTTGATTGATTAATATAAATATTTAAATATGTCATATTAATGAGATGGTCCAACATAACTTTTTGTAGTAGATATAAATGGTACTTCTCTTTTAATAGAGAAGATTTGAATGATAAATTAGGTGAATAACATTGATCTTAACATAATTCAGTATCAGACATTTGAGTCATATTTTATCCAGTTCTACCTCTTCACTTAAAAGGTTTACGGTTTCAGTTTATAAATGAAGTGACATAGATTTTTGTGGCTATTAAGAATCACATAACATAACGGTATGTAACATGTGTCTCAGCTGTATTTAACACATGTTTTATCGGTATTCACCAAAATGAGTAGATAATAGTTGGATGCACTACAGAAAATATGTTAACGTCTCGGAGAATGAAAAGCTCAGGCATTGCTATTCTATATTGCAAATAGTATATAAAAGATCACTATATATAGGTCAATACGAACTTAATGTACGTATGCTTCACAAATGGCAACCTAATATATATAAAACTAAATCTTATCAACTAATCATTTAACCTAACACGAAAAAATAAAATTTAATCTCACTAAACCCAACGCGGGAATATAAACTCTATCGCAAATTCCGAAATGTTAGTAAACTGCATTTCCATTCTACATGAAACATATATAATAGAAAATGTGAAAATGTAGATATAAGAGAAAGACCATCTAAAGTATTTCTCAAATGTTGATAAGTTTGTACCTTTACAGGAGGTGGCAATGCTTGACCCAATATTAACCCCAAGTGTACATAAACTAGACCTCATCAAATACTCACTTAACCCTACATAAAAGTATATACCCTAATCTAAATATGAAAATATGAAAAATAGGAAATATTAGTTAATTGATAAAATAAGTTATGTGATAGTAACCGTACAATAAAGAACTAGAATGACAAGAAATTGCAGTTCCATTCTACGTAGGATATAATAGAACTAGAGAAAATGTAGTTGCAATAGTAAGAGCATCTCATTAATTTCTCAATTTTTTGAGATGACTAAGATTGAATGATATTAGTTAATGATTTTTTCAATGTCAACCTCAATCTTCCAGAAACTAAACCCAATCTAATAATCACTAAATCGTACACGAAAATATAAAGTCTAATCCAAATATAAAAATAGGAAAATATTAAATATTAGTATGATTAAAAGCTAGAGTAATTGATATTAAACCGGCTAATTAAAACATAAATGCGAAAAAGATGTGTTTCCATTCTACGTGATTCAAATAAAATAGAAATATGAAAATTTTCTTTTACATAATAATTATGTTATATAGAAACTGACGTGTGTGGATGGGAGCCGCAATGACGTATTTGATGGAATTAATGACTAGTAGTGTTTAACAGCTATTCCATATGAAAGAGTAGGAGGGAACCACGTCGTAGAGAACCACGTCGTGTATTTTTTTTGCTTCAAGTTTCACCGGTTGCAAGAAGCGACAATATATTATTATTACATAAAACTAACGCTGTGTATAGAAATGTTAGGGAAATTAGTTATGAAGTGAATTATGTGTTTTTTGAGCGACACAGGGTCCAATTTCCCTTAAAAGTAGGTATGTTTATAGATGTTTGGACTTTAACATGAACGTTGGATTGATGGTAAATATATTATAAGTGTTCGATGTACAGAAGGAGTTGTGGTAAGGTTTAAATTAATTTGGTGTGGTCAGGATAGTAAACATACTATTCTTTTTCTTTTACACAGTTGACAAGTTTTGTAGGTGAGACGATAAACCGAGTATGTTAAATAATAAGTCGTCAAAGAAAGTGGTTTGGGTGTAATGTAGGGACAATTAGAAGATGTGGTTGTCAGTAAATTAAGCAAGCCAACACAGTTGTTTTTGTGGTCAAATACGTGTGGTCAGACGTGGTTAATGCCTGATTAGGGTATAAAGTGGTTAGTTTGGTTAGTATATTGGTGTGGTTGTGTGAAGGAGGTGTTAATGGAAGTTTGGTCAGTGTTGTTTATAACATGTGGTCATGAACCATATGTGGTTAACGCTATATTCGCCGAGGGTGAAATGAGATCAAGAAGCTAATGTATTAATAAGTTAATTAAGATTACAATAGCCAAGTTAAGGGTACCACTTAGTTTTGGAGAGATCTGGGTTGTCGTGGGACTTTTCAACGAGAGAATAGAATGACGGAAGTAGTGGTGTGTCTTCATCGGAGACACCGTGGAATGTTACGCGAACGGTTCTATTACCTTCGATGTATCTTCGATGGTGTATTGACCAGTTGCCGGCGAGATTAGAAAGAGATTCAGTGTCTAGGGTTTCAATCGTTAGACATTGGGGTAATGAGAAAAGGTTTCGAAGGGGTAAAGGGTCTCTCGGTTTGTATCTCTTCTAATTAGAGGATAATTTAGGAAATTACAGATAGAAGTCATTGACATGCTGGAATTATGTTAAAGTAATCAAGAATTATTGAAAAGTATGTTAGAATGTATTTTTTTTTCCTAAAACAATTATACCACTTCACTTATATTTGTCCAGCTGAAATAAAAATTATATAGAATCAATCGGGGGCACGTAAGCTTCACTATAGATTGTACCAAAACCACTTTGTTATGTTGCATACACGAGCTTTTGTTCAAAGAGAAACTAGTGGATGGACCATCCGCGAGATGAATCAAACCGTAAGGTACCTTTTGCGTGTAGAAATTATTAGAGACAAAGTCTCTACATAGGAAGTTGGAAATGATCTTAAATGATATAGAGATGGATCAATCCAGTTATCACTAATTGGTCTTAATTAGGTTGGAAGTCCATTTACCTTAATATGGTATTAGAACCCAATCCAAACAGTCTAATCCGATCTATCGATCCAGCCAAGGTTGACCCATCGATTCTTTGTTCGAATATTCTGAGATTGACGTTCAAACAATCATCATCTCGAAGAGGCGTATTAGAGACATAGTCTCCCACATCAGATTTTGGAAAGTGATCTTATATCTATTATATAAAGAAGA
Organism: Eruca vesicaria subsp. sativa; assembly: GCA_932364175.1. NCBI lineage: Eukaryota > Viridiplantae > Streptophyta > Magnoliopsida > Brassicales > Brassicaceae > Eruca > Eruca vesicaria. The sequence goes on along the minus strand of CAKOAT010285154.1, from coordinate 223,962 downwards.
GCATCCTTCCCTCTAAGGCATGCCACATAGGCTGACACATCATAAAGTCCACTTAGACTGATTTTTTTGGGCCAGTAATCTTTGGTCTTTGCACGAGTTTTTGTGTGAGTTCTGGAGACCCTCTCTCTTCCGTTTAGAGAGAAAAAAACTCTCAACGTTTCTCTTAACAAAATTTGATCATTCAGAGGGATCATGAGTTTTTTGTTTTTGTCTGTAAGATATTTGATCAACTGATCGATTTAAATATCCGGTTGCGGAATTTCTCTACGTGTTGGCTAACTTTGGAAGTGCTTCTTCACCAATTTCGAGCATAGCCTCAGTTTCATCTCTTTCTCTCAGTTTGATTGAAGATAATAAGTCTTGATCTTGATACCAGATATGAGCTTTTTGTTGTGCTCATCACCAGCCTTTCACAGCTTTGTTCTTCAACACCGATTGATTATTGATCGGGAACTTATTTCACCAAATCATCTGAACCTCTTTTTAGGAGAGTCAATCTTTACCTCTCTTTATGAGCCGCTAATATAGTGTATTGGGTAAAGTATCTCTAATAAAAGATGGTAAGATTTGACGGATTTCTGGAATTATTCTTGAAGAAGGTTTCCGGTTCTGCAATGATTTGCTTTTGGTGATTTCTCGATTTGTTTTGTCTGAAACATAGTTTCTCTACGGTTTGATTCTCTGTATTGGTACAAAGGTTTGATTTTTATGAAGGGACATTATATAAACTGATGTGGATGTTTGGTTTTTATGGGTTTTGCAGGATGGTTCTCGAGCAGCCAAGGCCTTTTCAAGAGTGGATGTGTACTAAAAGGACTCGATTTCAAGACATACATCTTCTTCTTCATATGGTGGTTCTAAATTTGTTTTCCAAGAACATGAGCACAGCAGTAGAGAATTTCCAGGTGGGTAAACGCAATACTTGAACTTTTTTTCTCTAGCACATTTTATACTCTCTTGAATCTCTGAAAAAATAAACACTGTTTTGTTTTGCAAAAGAAACATATATAATAGTGAGACTATATTGAAGACACTCATGGTTGATGTCAATGTAAGTGCTATGTTATTCAAATACTCTAGAACGTGTAGTCAAAAATTGTTTTAGCGAACCGCTCTCTCTTCTCCTCACTAATCTATCTCTTACATTATTTATCATCTACAACGTTTTAACACATCTAATCACCAGACATTCACGTTCACACACATCATAGATAAACGTGATTTGGTTACCACTCCCTGCGTATGTCGACAATGTATGTTAGTGGTTCTTGTGTCGTTAGACAATCAATATCTTTATGTATCTATACCACTTTATTGTATCAGGGGGGTAACGACGATGATGGGGAGGACATGCCTTGTAGCAAACGAGTTCCTGCTAAGACTGAAAGTGGAGGGATTAGTTCAGGCAACGATGAAAGCTGGTACCTTTAAGATGGTCAAGAAGGCGCGTATGGCTTGAGTTGGAATCACAAGATACATGGACGCAGACCTCTGCTATTTACTAATGCTTATGTTCTGTTTTCCTTTTCAGGTTTTGGTTAATGTTGCTTTTTGCTACGCGTTGCAAGCTGCAGTCTATGCCATTTGGCATGAGAGAAATGTCAGACGAATGGGAGAGCATGTCCTGCCTTGGACCCGACTGCTCTCTCTTTTGGATAAACAAATCAGAAACAAGATCACTGCCATTCAAGGTACACGAAGTATGAAACAGCTATGAGAGTGTGGCTTGGCTCTCAAATAAAAACCTCTCCTACCCATTCAAGCTGAGTTTGATTCAGATCATTGTTCTCAAGTAGTCCTATGTAAGCTATTTTTTTTTCCAAACTATAGATGCATTAATGTAAAAAAGGTACTTTCGGATGAAAAAATTTAAAATTCATTCAAAAAAAAATTGTTGCTTTTCTTTTACCGTTTCGTGGGTGTTCTATGTTTCATTCAGAATGCTCTTTATGGTTTCTATTAGCAAATGCTAAACAGGCCTGCAAATGAAGTTAACAAAACATTAGACACTAATATTTTCCCGAAGGCTTGAAAATAAATTATAATCACGTATTTATAATAATGTTAGATGATAAACAGTGAATGTGATACATGTCCGCCGCATTTTAAATAATATAACTAAACCGATACCGTTAGTGCAATACACAGAAATTTACAAACAAATGTTTCAAATATTTTTTAAAGATATAGCATCAAACCTTAAGCCTACGTATTGTCAAACCTATTCCATAAGGAAACTAAAAATTAAAAAAGCCAATAATTTATATGCAGTATATACCAAAACTAATAAACCATAATCAAATTGCAACATCCCAAACGAGATTAAACAATTACATAACGAATACGTAATAAGAATTAAAAATATAATCCATATACCATTAATCAAATTTCCAAATCAGAAACAATACAACACTATAAAGACTACTAACATTACAACGATCAGGACATGTAAAAATGGATTCTACCTTAGTATTAATAATACAAAGACCAATATAAAGAAGAAGTAGAATTTACAAACACATTTGTTGCATTATTTACCCCCCCCCCCCAATTAAACATATGATACTTTAGCGCCACAAACAGTAAAATACAAAATATATATTCAAGCTATCCATAAACAAATCAAACTAAATTATACTACATATAATCCCGTCTCCTCTAAAATTTTCTACAATACAAAAAATAACATCATATACATCTCTTGCAATCCAAACCTATAATACAAACGATAGAAAAATTAACAATCGACATTATATATAGAGTATACCCCGCCCATAGGGCGGGCCGACCCTAGTGATATATAAAACAAATAATTATCACCGATTGATTTTAGATTGGAGTATGGTAATCTTTGTTTGATTGTATTATTAAAAAATGGTATCCAAGTTATATTTTTAAAAAATTCTCTAATTTTTGTTTGGTTGTAGTATTAAAAATTGGTATCAAAGTTTTCCCTATGTGTGCTTTATTATTAATTTCAAATTACTGTTACTTATTTTCTAGTAACAATAAGACCATTTTATTTATTTGATGTTAAATCGTTTTCTTAATTCATTATTTTAATGATATATTTTCATAATAACAATTTAGTTAAAATGAACTAAAAAATACTACATAGTAAAAACAAAAAGGTAATAAAATGACGAAAACGCTTAATTTATTTATGACCAAATTCATATAAAGATCACTTACGATGATAATAACAATAATCTATTTTATTTTACAACCAAACACTAGATTATATATCAAACATGTGTTTGATTTTGCCAAACACATACAAAGACCAATCCCGACGACATCCTAACTTTTATTGTTGTTAATGAAATAGTTTTAGTATCATGTTTGTCATCGAATTCTTTTTTTTTTTTTTAAATTACTATTAAATAAGTTTTAAAATTTCATTTTGTTAGGATTTAGAAAAAGGAAAACATTATATTCTATAAATTTATTTTATTTAGAATTTTTTAAATAAAATACTATCAAATACTAATTTTATTATATAGGATTTTATAAAAGGAAGTTACTATCATATAAGTTTTTTACAAATATCTCATGATTAGAATTTCAGAAAATCTTATATTTATCAAAAAATATTTGTATTTAGTATTAAATAACTTAAGTTGCTATTTTTACAATTCTTTTTTAATTAAATAACTTCTAGTTTCATGTTCATGATCAATTCTATTTTCAAAATAATATCAAATAATTTTATACAGTCCTGTTTTTTTGTTAGGACTTAAATAAATATGATTCAAATCTCTTTCGCTTAGGATTTCTTTTTTTTAAAAAAGAAAACTACTACCAAATATTCCCTTGCAGTTTTTAAGGAGTTTAGAAAAATAAAACTAGGGGTTTTTGCAAAATTGACTCAAAACTCAAAGTCAAACACAAAACTAACTTCTTCTTTTGACTCATCTTGTTTTTGTCCTATTCACCCCACATCTTCATTTTATTTACGAAAATGCCATTAATTTGTTTTGTAATTTTTTTTCGAAAATGGCATTTTTTACTCTCCCAACCTCATCATCTTCAAGTATTTACAACATTGCCATTGCCATGACTACTCCCAACAACCTTGTACAACCCAACAACCTTGTACAACCAAGGTTTAAAGCTTTTAATGCACTTAATATCGATACCCATACTCTCTTTCTCAATTGTTATGAACTAAAAACAACATCTCCTTCACTTTGTCTCCATATTCATACCAAAAACCCAAGCTTTTGATAGAAATTTTTTTATGGTTGATAGAGCCATTTAAGCATATAATTCTTGGTGGGTTACTTTCGTTTGATGTTCTGGGTGGTTGGAGAAGACTCTGTGTGCAAAGAAAGTCATCTCACCTAGTTTAAGGTATGAAATTGAATTTTTTTCCAGATTTGTTCGCGTAGAAGACTTACCGTAAGTCATCTAGATGTAGAAGACTTACGGATAAGTCTTCTGGTCAAACGGACGACTTACTTCTAAGTCGTCCAGCTTTGTTTGTTAAAAAAAACACCAGACGACTTAATTATAAGTCGTCAAGATAAACCGGGCTACTTTTGCATTTGACCGAATTGTGTCAGATATTTAACTTTTTCTGGATGACTTACAATTAAGTCGTCTCTGGGAAAGTTAAAGTTTCAATATTTTATTTAATCTAGACGACTTAAGGATAAGTCGTCTTAGGTTAGTTTTGCAATTCAAAAATAAAACTTAAATTTTTAACTTCTCCCAGACGACTTAACTGAAAGTCGTCCGATTAGACGACTTATGTTAAAGTCGTCCAGGATAAGCAAAGCCGTCCAGAATATTTTCCGAGTTTTCTGGTCAAACCTTGCTTATCCTGGAAGACTTTAACATAAGTCGTCTGATCGAAAGACTTTCAATTAAGTCGTCTGGGAGAAGTTAAAAATTTATGTTTTATTTTTGAATTGCAAAACTAACCTCAGACGACTTAATTATAAGTCATCTACATTTAATAAAATATTGATATTTTAACTTTCCCAGAGAAGACTTAATTGTAAGTCGTCCAGAAAAAGTCAAATATCTGACACAATTCGATCAAATGCAAAAGTAGCTCGGTTTATCTAGACGACTTAACTATAAGTCGTTTGGTGTTTTCTTTTTAACAAACAAAGCTGGACGACTTAGAATTAAGTCGCCCCATTTAAATTTCAATTGCAAAAATGACCTCATTGGACGACTTACGGGTAAGTCGTCCAGACGACTTACTGGTATGTCGTCTGCGTCAATGTTTAGTAAACTTTCATGAAATTCTCTATGTTTACTAATGTGTTTTATTTTGAATTTTTGCAGATGATTCGTCAGTTACATGCAGTGTATGGAGAATGGTTGTTGAAANGTGGTTGATGATCTCAAAGGAGCAAGATTGTTTTTATTGAATGAAGATTCAACACATGCTGAACTTGTTGCAATGGCACAAGAAGATTATAACCTGGACATGAGCACAATCACTGTGGAGATTAGATACTCATTACCAGCAGAAATGATGATGGCTCCAGACACCCCTCCCATTCATGTTACAAGTGATAGACAAGTTCGTAACTTTCTCGAGATACTCAAAACTCATAGAGTATGTCTTTGTGTATCAAACCGTAGCAAGGTGGAAACGGTTTCAGAGGAAAGGGAAGAAGCTGATGAATGGTTTGAAGATGATGAAGCTGATGAATGTTTTGAAGATGAAGGTGATAATGAGTTGGTTGAAGATGAAGGTGATAATGAGTTGGTTGAAGATGAAAATCATGATGGGGAGGAGGATGATAAGGAGGAGGATGCTGAAATCTCCATTTGCTTTAATGTTGCTGAAGCGGATGAGAATGGTGAGGATTATATTGTTTATGGAAAGGTTAGAGATGAGGATGAGGAAGAAGATGATGATGTGGTTTTTAAAGATTACAAAGATACATATGCTATTGAAGGAGGACGATCGAATGGTAACGGTATCTATGTCAACCAGAGTTTTGTTAGCAAGGATGCACTGCTTTCAGAGCTGCGGTTAACAGCAGTGAGGCGTAAGTTCTTTTTCCAGAATATACAAGTCAACGAAAACTCTCCTTGAGGCAACATGTCGGGTTAGTGGTTGTGGATGAAAGATAAGAGCGAGTGTGAAACATGGGACAAACACGCTTTGGATAACAAAATATGTGGAAACACATACATGCTCAGTGGGAGACCGAATCGCTCAGCGGAGACACTGTACTCCGAAGTATGTTGGTAGGCTTTTCATTGATCGTGTTGGAATCATTGATGGGTTGACTCCGCAACATATCAAAGATGCAATGAAGAACATGTTTGGCATGGAGCTTGATTACACCACTTCATACAGAGCACTGTTATATGCACAAACATTGGTGAGAAGAACAACAGAAGATGGGTATTCGCATCTGCCATCATATCTCGAGCAAATCTCCTTAGCAAATCCCGATTCTGTCACGGCTATAGAACTTGATTCTATGAAGAGATTTAAATATATATTTCTCTCTTTTAGGGCTTTTATCAAAGGTTTTAAGTATCAGAGAAGGGTCATTGTGGTGGATGGGACTCACCTAAGTGGGAAGTATGAGGGTACTATGTTCGTTGCAGCCGCACAAGATGGAAAATTTCAGATATTTCCATTGGCTTTTGGGATCGTAGATGCTGAAGATGATCCTTCTTGGGAATGGTTTTTTCACAAAATTGGCTACTTGTATATCTGATGACTAGCCTCTGGTGATAGCCTCCGACCGGCATACGGCCATTAAAAGTGCGTGTGATAAGGTGTTTCCTTGGGCAGTGAGAGGAATATGTTATTATCACCTTCAAGATAACATTGTCAAAAAGTATAAAGGGAAACATCTCTTGTACTTGGTGAAAGGTGCTGCTTATGCTCATACGATTTCAGATTTTAACTGGTAAATGGCTGAGATAAATAGTGCAAACCCGGACCTTGCAACATATTTGGTGAATGCCGACGTCAGCCTATGGACAAGGGTTTATTGTTAGGGGGACATGTACAACATAAAAACAAGCAACATCGCTGAATCTATTAATTCTGCACTGAAGCGAGCTAGAGGATTTCCGATTAAGTTTCTGCTGGAGTTCATAAGGGAGAAACTAGGAAAGTGGTATTGGAAAAGGAGAGAAGATGCTTTGAGTCTCCCAACTCAACATAGTCGGGGTGTTGAATACTTGCTTGACGTTCGAGAGGAAATAGCGGATACAATGAGGGCCCAACCAATTGATGGTTGGTGATTCTTTGTGAAAGGTGGCAAAATGGACTGTGTGGTTGATTTGGAACATGGAAAGTGTGATTGTGGTGTCTACCAAGTGGAGAAAATACCTTGTTCTCATGCTATAGCTGCTGGTACATTTGCGCGTTTGCATATATCCACACTTGTACATCTAGTGTACTCAAAGGAGTATTTGTTTGAAGGATACTCAGAGAATATATTTCCTTGTGTTAGACAACAAGTTGAGGAACGCACATGCTTCCCTCCGGAGGTAAAGTGTGGTCCGGGGAGACAGAAGAAATCAAGATGGCAATCTTGGTTGGAGCTATCCAGGATGAAAGGACGCAAACCCCGGTGTTGGGGTCAAAATCGGTATGACGGAATCAATGGCCGAAACTCCCCGAAGAAATATAAAAAGAATCGTTTTATAAAACTCGAGGATCGTTTTATAAAACTCGAGAATCGTTTTATAAAACTCGAAGAATCGTTTTATAAAACTCGAAGAATCGTTTTATAAAACTCGAGAATCGTTTTATAAAACTCGAAGAATCGTTTTATAAAACTCGAGAATCATTTTATAAAACTCGAAGAATCGTTTTATAAAACTCGAAGAGTCGTTTTATAAAACTCGAGAATCGTTTTATAAAACTCGAAGAATCGTTTTATAAAACTCGAAGAATCGTTTTATAAAACTCGAAGAATCGTTTTATAAAACTCGAAGAAACGTTGTATAAAACTCGAGAATCGTTTTATAAAACTCGAAGAATCGTTTTATAAAACTCGAGAATCGTTTTATAAAACTCGAAGAATCGTTTTATAAAACTCGAGAATCATTTTATAAAACTCGAAGAATCGTTTTATAAAACTCGAAGAGTCGTTTTATAAAACTCGAGAATCGTTTTATAAAACTCAAAGAATCGTTTTATAAAAATCGAAGAATCGTTTTATGAAACTCGAGAATCGTTTTATAAAACTCGAAGAATCATTTTATAAAACTCGAGAATCGTTTTATAAAACTCGAAGAATCGTTTTATAAAACTCGAAGAATCGTTTTATAAAACTCGAGAATCATTTTATAAAACTCAAAAAATCGTTTTATAAAACTCGAAAATCGTTTTATAAAACTCGAGAATCATTTTATAAAACTCGAAGAAACGTTTTATAAAACTCGAAGAATCGTTTTACGAAACCGCAAAAAACCGAAACAGCCGTAAAACGCGAACTAGTCCATCTCGACTAGTTCGCCCATTGGCGAACTAGTCCCGTCCCGGCTAGATCGCCAATGGGCGAACTAAGAGGTGCTGACTTTGCCCCACTGATTCTTTTCGCCTAGTTCGCCATATGGCGACCTAGCCAAGCTGAACTAGCTCGCCGTACGTCGAGCCGACCATCCCGAGCATCGATCTCCCGCATCCCCGATTCAAAACTTACGTCTTTCGACACGGTCGCATTCTGAACCACAGCCGAAACGTCTCCCGTTCCGTCTCGATCCGACCTATCATTCAAGTTTTACGATAAAAACCGTAAAACTTCGCTTTCTCGGAAAGAACTCGAGGAAATCGTATAAAACGGCAACGGTTAAACGAAACACCGAACATTGCCTAAACTATACGATTTATTCGAGATTTTTCGTTAAAATCATAAAAAAACTCGTTTTAAATAAAAAAACGTCGAGAGAATCGTAAAAAAAGGCATCGGATCAGGAAACAGTCTTGTTAAAGTCGTAAAACGGTTTTTATCGTAAAACGGCCCAAAAGGTCCTAAAACACGATAAAAACCCATCTCGCGACGTTAACGAAATCAAACCCCAAGATACGATAACGCTTTGACGGTTTACTTGCAGACGGAAGATAAAAGGCAAGTTTGAAGATAAATAGAAGATTTCCGCAGAAGAAAAGGAAGGATCGGCAGATATGGAAAGTTCCCGAAATATTCGGTTTCGAGCAAAATGGAAAGACTAAAACCGCCTAAGGAGGAGTATATAAGGAGGAGGCATAGGGCAGAAGCTGAGGGACGAATTTCAGAGCTCTCATCTGAGACTTTCACAACTTTTCTAGATTTAGAATTTTCTGCACTTAGAAACTTAGGCTTTTTCTCGACAAGTTTGGTTTCTATGACTGGCGCTCAATTACTAGACGAACTAGCCCAGGCAGTTCGATCTCTGGTCCAGCTCTATCAACTGAACTACGTTCGACTTGATCCCCGAAAGGGGTACGTAGGCAGCCTTTCATAAGGTTCAGTCCGAAATCAATCAAACCTTTTTTCCTATCTTTTTCCGTCTTTCGTTATCGAGCTGCGACTCGACTAGATCTAGGGTTTTATGTTTGTAACTCGCTGATGGCNTTCCTTGTAATGATCGCAACGCTCTTACGCGAATCGGAAATAAGATCGACTTTCTTTATAAATTCGTTTTATTGCGTTTTTCATATTTTTCCGCATTTATTTGGTTACTTGTCGTTGGCTTTCGCAGAGATCCGGTTCCTCTGGAAAATTAGGGTTTTCCTAAGTTTCCTTATTTAACGGAAATCGACAAGTGTGAATTTTGGTTCCCACACCCGGAAGCAACACATGGTTTATAAATGCTCAAACTGCAAGGAAACTGGCAATACGAAACCACAATGTAAGAAACCGGTTGATTAGTCGTCCAAACGACCTAGAATTTAGTCGTCTATTGTTGTTTACTCGTTCAGACGACCTATAATTAAGTCGTCTAGTGTTGTTAAGTCGTGCACTGTTACCTAGTCGTCTGGACGACTTAAATTTCAGTCGTCTAGTGTTGGTTAGTCGTCCAGACGACCTATAATTAAGTCTTCTAGTTTTGTTAAGTCGTCCACTGTTACAACTTAAATTTAAGTCGTCTAGTGTTGGCTAGTCGTCCCGACGACCTATAATTAAGTCTTCTAGTGTTGTTAAGTCGTCCACTGTTACCTAGTCTTTTGGACGACTTAAAGTTAAGTCGTCTAGTGTTGATTAGTCATCCAGACAACCTACAATTATGTCGTCTAGTGTTTAGGCTATGTATTAACTTCTTTGTCAAATTGCACAACCAAAATATTATAAGACGACTTAATTTTAAAAGGTTAATATACAGAAAGATAAGTTGTCCATCATACAAACACATCATCAAGTTCAAATACAAGCATCAGCCTAATCTATACAAAATCATACAAGCCCACAAACTTATCAGCATCCACGTTTTCTTTCAAATGCTGGTCAGGAAGCTCCGTAAATATATCGATTGCCATCTTATCCCTCATTTGCTTCGCATTGGACCTAGCAAAATGATGTTTAGTAAAGGGGACCCCAAGATCATGACATTCGATGTACTTTAGAGCGTACACGCCACAATCACCACTAGTGGCCGTGGGTATTTCCTTAATTCTCTCAAATGTGTATGGCTCAAACCCGTATTTGACCTGTATTTCGTCGCTGGTAGCGCACTCGGTTAACGTATAAGGGACCATCTCGCAAAAAGGCTTCATTATCTCTTCGAGTCTTTCTTGGGACGTACTGGAAGGTATGCTGTCCCAGACGACTATGTGCTTGTTAGGGATCGATATCCAGATAGCAATCCAATGAATGTTGTCCAAGTTCATTGGCGCGTAGATATCATAAATCTCCTACCCCCAAGTCTTGTTCAATTTGCAAAATGAAGGTATTGATCCGTCATAGTAATGCCACGCCCCACCAGGGAGTCTTCTTCCTAAACCCCTACAATCGCCCTCCGACTGGGAAAAATCATCGTATTGGGTTCTCAAAGTCTGAGAAAATTTGTGATCAAGGAAGCACATTCTCTCGCTCCTGAAAGCTTGTGGATTAGCCTGATACCTCTTCCTCAGAACATTAATCCAAGCATCTATATGCTGCATATAAAATAATACAAGTCAGAAGATACCATAATACAAGCAGAAGATACCAGACGACTTAAATTTAAGTCGTCTACAAAGTGTCTGCGCAGACGACTTATCAATAGGTCGTCTGGTAAGTCGTCTACGTGGACTACTTTGTAGACGACTTATAATTAAATCTTCCAAGTTATTGCAGAAGACTTACTGCGTCTTCCAGCCATTCTAAGTTTTTCCGGAGGAGAGAATACCACCTAGTTGGTGATGTACGCGGTTTATCCTCGAGCTTTGTGAAATAATCCCTGCAAACACAAAAGCAATAAGTTTTGGTAGACTAGATCAAGCTATTATGGGTAAAGCAATCACTTACGGATCAGTTTTCAACCAGTCAACAAGTTCCTTCAACTTAGGCTTGTCTAGTGGGGGAATGGATTATAGGCTGGACCCTTTCTTTTTCTTTTGGATGATGGTCTTGGCCGTGCTGTTTGCCGTATAAGGAGATTTTTGTGTTGCAGCAAGTTTCTTTTCTCGTTCACTCTTTGAACAGTTAGTTGCAATAGAAGCCTCCAGCTTCTGTTTATATCGAGCATCTCGCCGCTGTATGTCCGAAGCAGTGGCAGCTTTTTTTTCCAATAGAACAAGGCTCCGTTCTGAAGTTGGAACAACACTCTGTTCTGAATGTGGAACAATGCTCGGTTCTGAAACTGGAGCCTCAACCAGTTTTGCAACTGGAGTCTCAACCGGTTTTGCAACTTTTGCCTCAACCGGTTTTCCAGCTTTTGCATCACTCGGTTTTGCAACTAGAGCCTCACTCGGTTTTGCAACTTTTCCCTCCCTCGGTTCTTTATCTCTCAGTTTTCCAGTTTTTTGCATCACTCGGTTTTGCAACTTCTGCCACACTTTCACTCTGCAATATACAAGATCCAAATCAGTAAATAGCACATTATAAAAACTGGACGACTTAAATTAAGTCGTCTAGTAGACTAATTATCTCTGGATGACTTACTTTTAAGTCGTCTGGACGACTTAATTTTAAGTCGTGTGGACGACCTTGTTGGGAGAGGATTTGTTACTAACCCCAGGTTCTTTGGGTTGAGTGTTATCCTGAGATGATGTCCCTGCTTCGGTGATACCAACCATCTTCTCCACAGCTTCCAGTCTCACGGACATCAGCTTCATCTCCTTGGTGATACCAGCCATCCCCTTGAGGATCGTCCCAAATCCTTGACTCATGTGATCAAGCACGTCCTTGACCATACTTTGCAACTCCTCTTTGGTCACCTTACGACTACCCTCTCCACTAGCCTCTGCATGAACCTTTTCACGAGCCTCTTTATGATACTCTTTAGGAGCCTCTTTACGAGCTTTCTTCTGAGGTCTTGGACTGTCTTCCTTCACCTCAACTATGTGTTTCTTCGAAGGACTCATAACCGCCGGTTTTTTAGTTTCCCTAGTACCGGTGACTTCCCAGCAACCCAAGGTCCACTTCCACGGTCTCTTTTCAAACATGAGTTTAATGATGTTGTCCGCGGCCGGGTCCTCAATATCAGAGTCCCATTTTGGCCCCATATCACCAAAGGCGTTCTCAACAAAGTTGATCACGCGGGTCTGCAGTAAATAGAAGATACGACCTTAGATATTTGACGGATTAAGAAAGAGAGAAAAGACTTCTCGAACGACTTATAATTGACGACTTAAATATAAGTCGTCCGGTAAGTCATCCACTTATAAGACTTCCCAGACGACTTAAATATAAGTCGTCCGGTAAGTCGTCCATCTAGACGACCTTCCAGATGACTTAATTATAAGTCGTCCGAGAAGTCTTTTCTTTTGGATTGAAGTACATACCTGTTTACAGATTCTTTAAATAATCTGCGTCCTTTGCCACCCTCGTAAGCCAGTATCGGTGGAGACGGACTGTTTGGTCTGGGTGTCCCATAAGTAGCACCCAATTCCGGCAGAGCTGTGTACACCCAGACCTGAAGAACTTGTATAAACCCATCCACAGTGTAACAACCAGCAATATCTTTGTTCCTCAAAGAGTCCATCAGCACCTTAAACGCGACTCTCTCCCATGGATAATTCTCAAACCGTTCCAAATCCATCACTAGCCTTGCCAGACTAGCTCGTGTAGGGGTTGAATACTTTCTCCCTTCAATAAATCCAGTGAAGATGGAAAGGTACGCGAGCCGCTTACGATCTTCCGGAGACCACTCGTTGCATATCTTCAATGCTGCTATTATCTGAACAGTCGTTGGCCCAGCTTCGATATGAACTCCCAGCTTCCCCCAGAAAGAAACCAACTCTTTTGTAACTTCACATTTTGGTTTCTCAAGGTCCTCGATGTACTCACAGTTAAGACCAGTGAGGTTTTCAAACTCTAACAGTGAAAACCTCAACGGTTCTGGACCAACAAGACACCACAGGTCATACTTCTTCTTTATGTCCAGCTGGTAACTGAGCATGTAGTGAACCAGCCTTGAAGCCCAACCAAATCCCAGCTCTTTGAACTTGATGAAAACACCCAACTTCGACTCCTTCAGCTCTGCATATTCCTCATCCGTAAGAGCATCCTTAAGAGCAGTTTGCAACTTGGTATTATCCGAATGATACGAAATGCTATTATGGGCTTCTGGCTCTTCCCCTGATGTATATAACCTACGGGGGAGTTCTGGAAGATCCATCTTTTTTGTCTGCAAAATAATCAAAGACAACAACAGAGATAAGCAAAATAATCAAAGACAACAACATAGAATTCAGAACACAAGCTAAATCAATCACACTTTAATTGTAACTATGGACGACTTATAATTAAGTTGTCAGGAAAGTCTTCCAGCTGGACAACTTAGTAGACGACTTATATTTAAGTCGTCTGTAAAGTCGTCCAGCTGGAAGACTTATAATTAAGTCGTCCAGTTGGAAGACTTTCCAGACGACTAAATTATAAGTCGTCCAGTATAACATTTTAAAGCGGACCTGTTTAGACAGAGAAGAAGTAGTCGCCGTCGACATAGCGGTTATAGATCTGAAAAAATAAACGTGAAAAAGAAGCTTGCTGAGAACGAGTATAAAAATGGTTAGAGACAACGTTTATGTTCATCTTTTCCTCAATTAATCCCTCGACAGTAAGAGATATGACTTACCGGCATTAGGGTTTAAGCGGCGGTGAGAGCGTTGGTGAGAGAAACGGCTTTTGGAATTCTGAATTTCGCGAAAAAATGACAACGAGTATAAAAAGGGCTAGAGACAACATCTATGTTCATCTTTTCCTCAATCAATCCCTCGACAGTAAGAGATATGACTTACCGGTGTTAGGGTTTACAGAGAAACGGCGCTAGGGTTTAAAGGAAGCGGCAGTGAGAGCGTTAATGAGCACGGTGGTGAGAACGGTGAGAACGATGATGGGATAGATAACCAGTGGTGAGACGATAGGTTGCTCAGAAATAGTCGGAAATCGCATTTGAGAGAAACTTTTGGAATTCTGAATTTCGCAAAAAAAATGAACAAAAAAAAACAAACACCTTATATATCAGGTAAATAAACCGTCGGGTAAATAAACCGGCTAGGTTAAAAAGTACATTGGTAAAATTAAAGGTTCGGTCCGGTTTAGACGACTTACTAGTAAGTCGTCTATCGGATAATGTACATCGGACGACAAAATATTTAGTCTTCTGTATATAAAAGACTTATAATTAAGTCGTCTGAAAAATCTTCTGGCTGGATGACTTTCTAGACGACTTAAATATTAGTCGTCTACTAAGTCGTCCAGGCTTTATGAGTATGTTTTAAGAATTTGTATTAGAATTTGTGTTAGACTTCTTAGACGACTAATCACTACAAGAAAACTCGTCCATTACTAGGACGGGTTTTCCTCGTTATTTCATAGTAAATTGCCTTTTACTAGGAAATAACGAGGTAACGCGTTTCCTCGAAACACGTTCATCGTAAAGCCTTTTTCCTCGTAAGGTCCTAGCGAATTTACGAGGAAACATTTCCTCGTAAAGGCGTGGTTAGATTTCCTCGTAAGGTCCTCGTAGCATTTCCTCGTAAGCTCGTAGTAAGATTTTCCTCGTAAGCTCGTAGTAATACGTTACGAGGAACTTACTAGAATCAATTACGAGGACATTACTTGGAACCATTACGAGGATTTTGCTTCGAAATGTTTTTTTCCCTATTAAAAAAATTAATTATAAATATAATTAATTTATGTTTTAAAAATAAAAAAATCAAATTATAAATAAAAAATAAAAAACAAAATATTTTATAAATTACTAAATAATATACAAAAAGTTTTAAAATTCATAATATACAAATAAAAATAAAAAAAACTACGGATGTTGGTCGTGAAATTGGCGAACGAACTCGTCCTGGCTCGCCAAATCCTGCTCCTCTCCATAGTTGGTTGCCGGCTGTGACTGTGATGGTGGATGCTGTTGGGTTGGAATCCCTCCGCGTTCCCGTCTCTGACGCAAGATCTCCTCCAATTGCGGGTGTCCAACCGCCATAATGTCGAGGACATCGGTGAGAGAAGTCACATGCTCGGTGAGCGAAGCCAACTGCGAGCGTAGCTGAACATTGACATCGTGCTGCTCCTGATGATAAGACGATGTCGCTGCAGGGATATCGTTAACCGAGCCAATCCCGAGGATACACCCCTTTTTCCTAAGGGCGACCTGTAAATAAAAATATTAATAACGTTAAGAAAAAAATTAAAATAAATAATAAAAATTAATAGTAAAACAAATTATTTACCTCCTCGTAAATCTTATCCACTTCAACAGGGGATAATATGACTGGAGCCCCAATCTGCTGAGTCAGCTGGGTCTGGCGTTCGTCAACTCGGGAAACAATCTCGTTGTAGATCCGCTCGGAAGCAGGATCTACAAACTGCCCAGCCTTGTTCCGGTGAGTCCTCTCGTAAAGGTGTTTCAGAGATGGAAGAACTCCTGTCTCTTTAGCCTAAAAGTAATTTTTAAAATTAAATATTAATTTGGAATATTCAAATAAAATAAAAATTAAATAGTTTTTAAAAATCATCTTACCATGTCTAGACGAACTCCCCCGTGAGGTTTTCGACCCGTGGTGTGAAACATCTTCATGTTGCCATGCTCGTCTCTGGTCATGTGGTTCTCGGAGTTTGGCTTGGAGGTTCTGGCCGAGTCCGGCAACCCCCAATAGCTGATGAGGCCATCCCACACCGTGGTTGTGAGGCAATCGGGTTTCCCGTTCTCGTAACCATCCACCTGATTTAAAAAAATTAGAATTAAAGTCAATATTATTTTTAAAACTATATATATATTATAATTTATAAATCTATACCTAATAGTCGCCCTTCCAGTTGTAGACCATGTCGAGCAATCGTGCTCTTGCTTTGGCCTCAAACTCCATCTTCACCCACTGGGGAATCCCAATAGACCAACGATATTTTTGCTGTAACAAGAAAAAATAAGAGACGGATTAGTTCAATAATATTAATAATTTTAAATAATTAAAAATAAATTAACGAATTAAACTTACAGCGAACGATTTGAACCACGTCTTTTTGTGTGTGGCTCGCCGTCATCTTCCAGTTTGGAGCTGGATCGGGAACATATCCCTTGATATAGTCCGTGACGCTAGTTCCGACACAATTGTCAAGACCAAACCTGGAAAGACACAAAATAAATCATTAATTAGATTAATTTGTAAATATTTTGTTAATTAAGAAATAAATTAAAAAAACTTTTTAAAAATTAAAACATACCATAATACGTTTTGGCCATCCCGTCGGATATGATCTAACTCTGCCAGCCCTTCTCTGCGTGGAAGGGCCAAAATATCCTCCACCGTGTACACCGCAAAGGGTGCGTTCGGCGGCACCTGCAAATCGGGATGAACCCCGACTGGTGGAGGAGGAGGAGGAGGTGGTGGTGGAGGAGGAGGTGGTGGTGGAGGAGGAGGTGGTGGTGGAGGAGGTGGTTGCCTGGACTTCGTCAGCTCCCGGTTCATCTTCGATTCCCGGTTCATCTTCATCTTCGAACCGAGAGCTGACGAAGATGAACCCGGAGCATCCTGACGCCCAATAATATCTCCGTAATGACTCCCCTCGAGAGACGACGTCCTCTTACCAGCAGCCTTAGCAAGCTTGCTCTTTCTAGGCATCTATATTTTTTTAAAAAAATCAAAACATTAATTCGCGTATAATTTAAAAAACAGTAAATAAAAGTAAACCAACCTAATCTAAATTACCTAAACTAACCACCTAATCTAAATTCCCTAAACTAACCACCTAATCTAAATTCCCTAATCTAATCACCTAACTACGAATTAGAGAGAACCTTTAGAGGATTCAGAGAGAAGGTTACTAGCAAATGAGAAACCGGATTGCTCGAGTATATATAAGGAATTTTGTTTCCTCGTAAAGCCCTAGTAACGTTACTAGGACCTTTGGACGTCTTCATCACTTGACCACTAAACATCTTTCAATTTCCCACCCAATCGCCCAATTTAACAAAAGATGTCTGGAACATCGTCTTCCATATATGTCGGCACGACACCACCATCATAATATCTTCTTGGAGCTCGTTTCCCTGTACGTACTTTCGGTGCAAAGTAGTACGAAGTGGAATGTGAAGTTTCTTCCGTCAAACTTCCCGCAACAATAGAACCTTCAACTCTTGCTAGGTTTTTGACTTCTCCTTTCAATTTTTTCATGGCCCTTTCATACTGATACATCCATCCATAATGCACAAGTCCACAAAGTAATGCCTCATACGGGAGGTGGACAACTAGGTGTTCCATGACGTCAAAAAAAGTAGGCGGGAATATTTTCTCCAAGTTTTAGATTAAGACGGGGATGTTTTCATGAAGTTGTTGGACAACTTCCACTTTAAGAGTGCGGGCGCTCAGATCCCTAAAAAATGCTCCAATTCCTTATATATATACGAAAAAAAATTATCCACATTAGTATATATATATCTATATATATAAATAAATTAATCATGTCATCGTATTATATTAATTAATTACCTGAAAGTGCTTCATGTAATTTTTCCGGTAGTAGCTCCGCAAATGCAAAGGGAAGTTGTCGCTGCATAAAGACATGACAATCATGGCTCTTCATCCCGAAGAACTTTTGCCCTTTCTCAACACATCTTGAGATTTTTGAAACATACCCATCAGGGAACTTCACTTCTGAAGCCACCCAGTTGAACAACGCAGACTTTTTTTCTGATGACAGTCTGAATATTGGAACTGGAACTTGCCCATTGCTTTTTATATGTAGCTCACTCCTTGAGCAGATATCGGGTAAGTCCAACCTTGATTTTACGTTGTCTTTCGTCTTCCCTGGGACATTCAATANCAGGGAACTTCACTTCTGAAGCCACCCAGTTGAACAACGCAGACTTTTTTTCTGATGACAGTCTGAATATTGGAACTGGAACTTGCCCATTGCTTTTTATATGTAGCTCACTCCTTGAGCAGATATCGGGTAAGTCCAACCTTGATTTTACGTTGTCTTTCGTCTTCCCTGGGACATTCAATATAGTGTTCATGATGTTTTCAAAAAATTTCTTCTCTATATGCATCACATCGAGGTTGTGGCGCAAAAGAAGATCTTTCCAATATGGCAATTCCCAATATATACTCTTTTTGTACCAATTGTGCTGAACACCATAAGAATCATGCATATTACTGGGAACATGCTAATTCCCACCACGAGGAGCTGTTTCTAGAGCACAGTAGTAATCGATTTGCGCGTCGATTTGTTCTCTTGTTAAATATGGAGGAGGAGTGTCTTTGACAACCCTTTTGTGCCTGAACAAATTCTTTTTTCTTCGGTATGGGTGGTGAATGGGAAGAAATCGACGGTGACAATCGAACCAACTAGTCTTCCTAACATGCTTCAACTGAAATGCATCTGTCATTCCATTACAGTATGGACAAGCTAATCTCCCATGTGTAGTCCACCCAGACAACATACCATATGCAGGAAAGTCACTTATGGTCCACAAAAGCGTCGCTCGCATCGTAAAGTTTGTTTTCGTTGAACAATCATATGTCTTCACCCCTGTTAACCACAAATCTTTCAACTCTTTTATCAGTGGTTGTAGAAAAACGTCGAGAGATCTTTTTGGATATTTTGGACCAGGTATTAATATGCTCATGAATAGAAACTCTCGTCGCATGCACATCTCCGGTGGCAAGTTATACGGTGTAAGAAAGACCGGCCACAATGAATATTTTCTCCCAGACATTCCAAATGGACTAAATCCATCAGTGCATAATCCAAGATACACATTCCGACTATTGCTAGCGAAATGTGGATGTACATTGTTAAAATGTTTCCAGGCTCTTGCATCTGATGGATGAGTCATCTCTCCATCTGCCTGAGTATGCTCCGAGTGCCATCTCATCCCTCCAGCAGTCTCCTCAGATTGGTACAATCTTTTCAATCTGTCTGTGATTGGTAGGTACCACATCCTTTTGTACGGTACTCTATTACGCCCTCGACCTTGCGGTTTGAATCGTGCCTTCTAACAAAATCGACATTCTTCTAACTTCTCATCATCTCCCCAGTAAATCATGCAGTTGTCGATGCAAACGTGTATCATCTCCGAGGGCAACCCAAGACTATATACCAATTTCTGAATCTGATAATAAGATTCAGCAGACACATTGTCTTCTGCTAAATACTCTTTAAACAAGTCTGCCCATGCTTCCATACAATTTTCAGGTAGATTGTGATTGGTTTTAATACTCATCATTCTAGCAGCCAACGACAAGTTAGACAGACCTTCTCTACAACCACTGTAAATTGGCTCATTCGCAGCATCTAACATTTCATAAAAAAATTTTGCATCTAAGTTAGGATCTTCAACTTCATCATCATCATGAGTTACAAAAGAATCACCTACCATATCATGAACCCTATCACAATCTACCATTGGTTCCTCTTGGTGATGATAGCTATTACTACTGCTACCTTCATTACGCAAATGCTCAACTGGTTCAATCTGAAAATTGCTATTACTACTGCTACCTTCATTCCTACAACTAGCATCTTCTCCATGTTGATACCAAATATAATAATGTGGCATGAAACCTCTATTTATTAAATGCTTCCAAACATTTTCGCGAGGGCCTAATTTGGTATTGCAACATTTCCGACAAGGACATAACATCTTCCCACTTTCCTGCGTGAGTGGTGTAGAATCTGCTTGATGCATAAACATCTCCAACCCTTCGATAAATTCTTTTGTCACCCTCCCGTTATTATCTCTGTGTGAATACATCCACTTCCGCAACTCGAAAATATTTCCCGGACCGGACATTTTTTTTTGTGTTTGATCAAGCTTATTGCTGTTTTTTTTTTGGTGTGTTTCAAATGAATCACATATGGTGGTATTTATAGAAATTTTCGAATATGAGAATTTACTAGGAAATTGCTAGGAAAAATAGGTACAAAACACGTTTTTGATTTAAATTCGATATTTTCTATCCAGTTCCTCTTAATTTCGAGGAAAGGAATTACTATGAGTTTACGAGGAAAAGGACTTTTTCCTCGTAAGGGCCACGTAAGTCTACTACGAGTTTACGAGGAAACTGTTTTCTCGTAAGTATACGAGAACTTTACGAGGAAAAATGGTTTCCTCGTAAACTCGAAGTAAACTCGTAGTATTTTTACGAGGAATTATTTTCCTAGTAAAGTTTCCTAGTAAGTCGTCCGACAAATCTTTCGGCTGGATGACTTTCCAGACGACTTAATTATAAGTTCATCTATATACAGACGATTAAATATTAAGTCGTCTGATGTACATTATCCGACAGACGACAAATTATAATAGTTGATCATCCATTACAAGTCATAGGTTTAAAAACATTTTGAAACAAGGGAACAACAACATAGAATTCATCCATTACAAGTCCACTAGAAGCAGATTACAATAAGATAATAGCAAGACAAACAACATCTCATTTAGGAAGAGACGAGGAAGTTGAGGCACCATCGACAGCATCATCCCCTTGAGGAGGACCGAAAGGAGTCACATGAAATACCATGTTTCCTTCCTTTTTGAGCACGACAATGTCACCGATGCAAAGGGAGTGTGCTTGGGTGAAGGCTTTCCAACCATCGATGAGTGTTCTTCCTTCTTGTATAACTTCCCAAGTTTGGTGTGAAGCGTCCGATCGTAGTGTCTATTTTCATTGGTTCGGCTTGCCTTCTATGTGTTTTGAGTAGAAGGCAAGTGGTATTGTCTACAAGTCAACAAAGGAGAAGTTAAGCAAAAGAAATAAACAGAGGAGAAATAGAGAGCGTGTGTACCACACCACTGCAGAAACCAGGAAGCAGAGGCTTCAAGAAGTGAGGTTCATGCTGATTCGCCATCTGCAAACAAGAAACGAAATGGAAACATTTTAATTCTAAGTCTGGAAGACTTATATTAAGTCGTCTGGGTCGTCCACCCAGAAGACTTTCCAGACGACTTATATTAAGTCGCATGGGTCGTCCACCTGGAAAACTTTCTAGACGACTTAATTATAAGTCTACCAAGACTTCCAGTAGAACATTTGAAAGCTGACCAGACGAATGAGAGGAGAATAACATCCAACCTAACTAGACCACAAATCGATTGAAATCCCCAATCTTTGAAACCCTAATTTGAAATGAAAATATCCACAAATTGCTTGAAATCACAAATCGTAACCGTGAAATGAGAGGAAAACAACATCCTACCTAACTAAACAACAAATCGATTGAAATCCCCAATTTTTGAAACCGTAATTTGAAACCAAAATTTCCCAAAATCGTTGAAAACACAAAACCGAACGATAAAAGTAAAGGAAAACAACATCCATCCTAATAAAAACCCATAAATCTGCAAGAGAAGCCTTCGATTTACCTTGGTCTTGTAATGGATCGAAATCGCCTCGAAATCTTCTTTGAGAGAAACGGCGTAAGGGTTTTCTGAATTTCGCGAAAAAGTGAGTAAAAAAAAAAACATCTTATATATGTCCGGTCAAAAATACGGTTAGGTTTAAAAGTAATTTGGTAAAATCTGGTTTGGACGACTTATAATTAAGTCGCCTATTGATACTATAAGATGACTAAGTCGTCTGCCTTATTAAATATATTTACCAGACGACTTAATTATAAGTCGTCCAGACCCTAAACCCTAAACTAAATTGACTAAATTAACTAACTAACCACGTTATAAAATCAAATTATACTTAAATATTGTTTACTATACACATAAATAAACACACTTAGGTAAATTTTTAATTTTTCAAAGAAACATTTATGCTTTCGAAAATCTAACCCTAAGAAACACATACAATACTACAATATATGTTGGTGAAACCTAAACTAAAGAATATCATGGCTCACTACTTTCACTTATCTATGCTAAAAACAACTGACTTATGTTATATCTTAATTTATATCTCTTAAGACATATGTTAATTACATAATTCAAATTTTTCATTTATCAAAATATTTATTACATAATTTTAAATTATTTTAAGAAAAACTGTCTCAGACGACTTGCGAGGGCTAGAAACGTAAAAAAAAAAATACATTTTTTGTTTGTTCACAAGGGGTTGATTGTAATTTCAATAGCCTTTTAATTTACTTTTGTATTTGATTCAAGTTTGAGTTTGCTTTTGCATTTCAAATCAAGTTTTGAGTCATATTTGGCAATTTTCCCATAAAACTAATGCCGTCTAACTCTTTTACAAATATCCTTTGTCTAGGATTTAGAAAATAAAATAATATCAAACCATTAGATCCAGTTAATACTCCCTCCGTTTCAATTTAATTGTCATTCTAGAGTTTTGCACACAGATTAAGAAAACAATTAATTTTACATATTTTCAAAATAAAAACACAATTATCTATACATCTAACCACTTTTCAACCAATGAAAAAATAGAATAACATTTAAAATCAATAAATTTTTACATTGAAATTATAAAACGACACTTATTTTGAAACAAAAATTTTACTCTAGAATGACATATAATTTGAAACGGAGGGAGTATTAGCTATTTTAAAAGTTGCTATTTTCAAAATTCACATTTCCAAAAATAATGTTTAATTAATTATATATTTTTTTCTTTTACGAACAAACACACATTCATCATATTCACACACACGCTCATGTTAGACAACATCATCATAATTTACGAAAAAATATGACTCCATCATGTAGTAAGGATAATAAAGATTTCAGTTGTATACAGAAATTTTTAAAAATGTGCAGGTAATATTTTTTCTTGTAAAAAATATTGTGTTTTTTGAAGATAATATGAAGAAGCTTAAACCTAAATATATATGTGAAATATTTTATTTTTCTTTTATAATTTTGTACACATACAATTATCTATTAAAAGAAAGTTAGTTATTTATAAGAAAATAATAGGAGTAATTTTAAAATTTTATTTTGTTGAGGCTTTTGTAAAAAGTAGTATTAATTATTTTTTAATTAGTTTTTTCATTACGATTTTATTAAATAATTTATTTTACTTGTAGGATTATAATTCGTTTTTTTAAATAAACTATTTTTTTATAATTCTCTATCTTTAGTATCTTTAAAAAATCATAATTATTATTAAAAATGAAAATTTACATTCAAATATCTTCTTACAATTTTTTGTTTAGGATTTTAGAAACTAAATATTATTATCAAATATTTTTAAATAAAATAATTATAAATTTACTATAGAAAACAAAACACATGTCAAAATCTTATAATTATATGTATATATATTGTCATGTGGCACAATCATATTAATTAAAAATATTTTAGCGGTAATGTGAGGATAGTTTTTTTTCTAAAATCTTAGTTAAAGATATTTGTATAATATTTTTCTTTTCTTAAATCCTATCCAAAAGAGAATTTTTTCTTTTGATTTTTAAATCTTGACCTAGGAGAATTGTAAGAGTCTGTTTAAAAATAATTAAAAAAAAAAAGAGAGAATTTGATGATAAACATGATAGCGGAACATATTTGATTAACAAAGACAAATTGTAAAAATAGTAGTGATATTAGATAAATGAAATTTTAAAATAGAAATTTCTAAAAAAATATTTAACATTAACAGGAAATAATTATATGATAGTAATTTTTGTCCGTAACAGTAATTTCTTTCTAAAATCCTAAAAACCCATAAAGGAATATTTTTTTTAATAATAGCTTTCCAAAAAAAAAGAATTTATTACATCTTTTGACACACTACACAATCTTAATTTCTTATTAACACATGTCCTGATCATGTTATTTAGCAACATTAAAGAACTAAGCTTTATATAAGAAGATTTTAGTTACCACCAGCATGCATGTGTTATTTGTTTTGACTGTTGAATATAACACACTCGCAATTAAAACCCTCCCCAACAAGCTAAGAAAAACAAAATAAAATGGAGCTACTCATAAACCAGTTTTCTTTTTAATAATACACTACATTTGATCCGCACTTTAAAAACACGTGGGATCTTTTTTTTTTGAAAAATAGTTTTCCGAAAATATAAATTTCATATAGATCTATTTTGATAAAAATATTAAATTATGTATAACTAAATTAAAATTTGTATAAAGATAATTTTATGAATATAAGATCATTTATTTACGTAACCCGCTTCATATTGATTTTGATTACATTTTTAAATTAGAATATGAATTTATTTTTTAATTTTTATATTCCTTAAATTTAACTTTATTATGATAGAAATTAACTATATGGCGCTCAACCCGTCTAATACTTGATAAATGCTTACATTTTATAATGAAATACTTTGCAATTAAATAGTTCAATATACATATAATCAAATAGTATTATATTCAAGTGAATTTAGTATTTTATTTAAAAAATAAAAATATATTAAATTAGATTTTAATATTCTAATTTAGAAATGTATATTAAAATAACATTATCAATTATTTTAAATATCTCACTATAATATATTTTTAATAAGTTGAAATTTGTTGTAAAATTTATGAATATATGTTACTTTGTATATCAAATTATTTTAATGTATAATTTATAAAATAATCAATAAATAGATTAAGTTATTTCATATCTAATTTACTGTAATAATTTAGTTATGAATTATGTATATAAATATTATTGCTTATTGTATAAATCAAAATGAATTCATACTCATTTGTAATAAAGTTTAATATTAATTATGAATTTCGATTTTTAAAATCAATATTAAAAACAATAAATATTTATATTTTAAATAAAAAATATTAAAGATAAAATGTAATCTTAGAAAAAGATACATCGAATATCTTTTTGATATCGTATTTTGGAAATATTTAAATGATGTGTATGCTTGTGTGTATATTTAATAATAATAAATTTGTTGTATACAATATAATAGAAAGTTAAAAAAATTTAATGGTCCGACTATGAACTTTTGTAAGTATATTTTTTATGTTTTCGTTTTATCAGCTGGTTCAGCTTTTATAATTCTCTTTCTTTAGTATCCGTTAAATAAATATACTATTTTATTTTATAATTCAGTTTCTTTAGTATATTTAAAAACAAATCTCAAAAAGAAAATTTACTCACAAAATTCAATTTTTTGTTTAGGATTTTAGATGTACTATTACCACCTAACCGTTTCATTAAGAAATATGAAGTTGGTTCAGCTTTCGATAATCTTTTCTTTTGGTAGTCATGCTAAGAAACTTCGTTAATATTTTCTTAAGAAGTATAGTGATAATAATAGAGGAAAATTGGGCTCAAAAAGACATAATTTACTACATAACCAATTTTTCTAACATTTCTATACACAACGTTAGTTTTATATAGTAATACTATATTGTCTTTTCTTGCAACCAGTGAAATTTGGAGCAAAAAACAAGACACGACGTAATTTCTTCTTATCCTTTCATATGGAATAGTTGTTAAATACCAGTAGCCATTAATTCCATCAAATACGTCATCGCCGCTCTCATCTACATACGTCAGTTTCTATATAACACAATATTCTGTAAAAATAAATTTTTCTATTTCTATTTTATCTGCTCACGTATAATGGAAATATATCTTATTTGCATTTTGTTTACATTGGCCAGTTTAATATCACTTACTATAGTTTTTAAATTCATACTAGTATTTAATATTTTCCTATTTTAATATTAGGACTAGGGTTTATATTTCTATATATTGTTTAGTGATTATTAGATTGGGGTTAGTTACTGGATGATTGAGGTTGACACTAGAGAAATCATTAACTACATTTAATCTTAGACTATGTACAATGGTTTTAAGATTCCATCACTCTCCACTTCATCTTTTAACACTTCATGTCATATTCTTTTTTTTTTCACCTCATCATTCAACACGTATTCAATTTTTAAACACTACAATGGTTTTGTTGAATAAAATTCAATATTCTATTTCATTAATTAACAATTACTTTTTCTATATCCAAATTAAATAAACTTAGTTTCTATTTATAGAGAATTTAAATAGTAAATTTTGTGTAAAAATAAAAATAAATAATTTAATATATCATGAGATTATTAGTTTTAAATAATTAAGAGGATAACAAAATATCAAAAATTCTTAAAAAGTGACATGTGACATCAATGGGCTCTACTTTCTTCTTACTCAACTAGCTGAATATTTTAACACCAATTAATCCACATCATCTAATTTTGTTTTTCAACACCCTCACTGTAGTAATTCAACAGTTGAATCTTTTATTCAATATCCCCATTGTATATAGTCTTCGTCATCTCAAAATTGAGAAAGAGGTGCTCTTACTATTGCAACTACATTTTCTCTAGTTTTATTCTACCGTACATAGAATGGAACTGCAATTTCTTGTCATTCCAATTCTATATTGTACAGTTACCTTCACATAATGTAGTTTACCAATTAAAATTAGTATTTCATATTTTCATATTTAGATTAGCGTATATATTTTTATGTAGGGTTTAGTGATTATTTGATGAGATTTAGTTTATGTACGCTTGGGATTAACTTTGGGTCAAACATTACCATCTTCCGTGAAGGTACAAACATATCAACATTTGAGAAATATTTTAGATGGTCTTTCGCTTGTAACTATATTTTCACATTTTCTTAGAATGGAAATGTAACTTACTAACATTTCAGAATTTGGGATATAATTTATATTTTTGTGCTGGGTTTAGTGAGATTAGGATTTATATTTTTGTGTTAGGTTTAATGATTAGTTGATAAACTTTATTTTATACTAGGGTCGGTCCTCGCTACGCGCAGAATATGATTTATGTGATATATATATATATATATATATATATATATAAATATGTATATATATATTTAATTATATATTTTCATTAGAATTTGAAAGAGAATTGTATCGAAACAAAGTAAATTCGAAAATATGTCCCGTCTACAAATTCACGCGGGTTATTGTATTTGTTGTTGTATGTGATTTTGTCATGATAATATTGTTTTGTCTTAATATTTTAAGCTGATTTTGTTGGTGTTGTCAATGTGATATATAATAGTAGGAGACTGGTTAATATATTTTGTGTTTTTTTTTTCAATAATATGTTGTTACCTGTATTTTTTTATTTATTAGTGATGAAGCGAGCCTTCATTACAGTCGATAATTAAAATGAATTTTGAGATCTTTGTATTTAGTCATTACTGACTATAGAATTAACGATTTGGTTAGGCATGGATTCTCGGACTTCTATTCGGTTCTGGTTCTTTTCAATTTTCCAACTTTGGAAATATATGAATTGTTCGGTTAGTTATAAATTTTGGTTTGACTGCAATTTAGGTTATAATGTTAGACACTGACCAATATCCGATAAAATTTTGATTTCAATTTGGTTCCGGTTCATTAGTTTTTTGGATAATTTGGAAAGTTTGGATAAAATACGTTTTTACTTATTAGGTATTTATGGGGTAATTTGGTAAATTTAAATATTTAGATATAAATTATTTGGATAATTTGGAACTTTTGAGTAATTCAGATTATTTTTAAAAAGATCGGATAAAAAAATATTTGGTAATTCATTTTTCAGGTAATTCACTTTAGAAGTAGTGTTTTAATAATTAATAACTTTCAATATTTGGGTACTTGGTTTAGTTTTGATTTGTGTTTTCATTACGGTTTTTGGATTATAGAGGTATATGCGCTATCAGTGGCGGAGGTAGTGAATGAGCATGGCGGTCAAATGACCCATTTGAAATATAAAAAAAAAATTGTGTAAAATTTATTAAATATTCTAAATTGACCCTAGTCTATTTTTCTTTTTGACCCCCATTAATCTAATCTAACTTGTTCAATTCATTAGTAAACTATAAAACATTACTAGCCCAATAAACTATATTAACCACTACGAAATAAAATAAACTAGGCCCATTAAAATAATAAACCCAATCAAATCAATCATCATTGTTAAACTAATACTAAAGCCCCTAATTATTAGTTTCTTTTTGGGCTCTTCGTTCTCCCTGTCTGCGGCTCGTGACGGTGAATCACTATTGAAACCTGAACCTGATCCAATTTGTTGTTAGAATCAAGGTAATTATTTATGTTTTTAACTTGATAAATAGTTTTATGTTTCTCTTCTTCTTCTTCCAGATACAAAATTAATTTCTTTATCTTTACAAAATCTTTTGATTTATGATTTAGTTTTCTTCTCAAAATTCTAAATTCGGTGTTACATTGAGTTGTTCTAGATTTTGTAATTTAATTTATAAAGTAAAAGCTAAAGAGAATAAAGCCCCTTTTAGCTTTAGTGGAATGTAGACAAAAATTAGATTAAGCTAGGATTTTTTTTAAGCTTTTGCAAATGAAACCTAGATTATTTATCATATCATTATCATACATTTTCTTATTCTGATAAAAAACTGTATTTCATTATTTTTTATGTAGGTAATATCAACAACAATGGATCGGTTTCTGATAAAAAGAAAATCTCCACCACCTAGGATTGATTTGGATGATTTGCCTTGTGATCCAGCTAAGCGAAAACGAGTTCAAGATTATAACAGTAATCAAATTGACAAGGTACGACGTAATATTTGACTAGAGGACCTTCTCAACCCCGCGTTCATACTTTTCAACAAAAATCAATAGGGAATGTATGGCGACGTTTTAATCCACAATGGTTTGACCAGTATCCTGATTGGTTAGAGTATAGTGTCGAGCAAGAAAAGGCCTTTTGTTTGTTTTGTTATTTGTTCAGAGTACAAGTTGGAAAACAAGGTGAGAGTGATACTTTTGTATCAACAGGTGTTTCTAGCTGGAATAAGGTAGATAGTTTCAGTAAGCATGTGGGAGATCATTCTAGTTTTCACAATGATGCTAAAAATAAATGTGAAGATTTGATGAGACAAGGTCAGTCTATCAAACATGCTTTACATAAACAAACTAATGCTGTGAAAGGTGATTATTGAATCCGCTTGGGTGCTTCTATTAATGTTTCTAGACACTTATTACATCAAGGTGCTCATGATGAGAAAGAAGAGTCAAAAAACAAAGGCAATTTCTTACAGCTTCTGAAGTATGCAGCTAGAAAAAATGAGGCTGTAAAAAAGGTTGTGCTGAACAATGCTCTTAAAACTAATCAGATGACTGTCTCCTCCGATCCAAAAAGACATTGCACATTGCTTTGCAGAAGAAGTAACCAAGTCTGTTATACAGGAAATTGATAATGATGTCTTTGGCTTGTTGGTAGATGAATTTGCTGATATCTCAGATAAAGAGCAAATGGCTGTGGTCTTTCGTTTTGTTGATAAATTCGGGCTGGTAAAATAAAGATTTGTTGGCATTAGTCATGTTAAAGACACATCTTCTTTGACCCTGAAGTATGTTATTGATGCTTTATTTCCTAAACATGGATCGAGTTTGAAAAAATTAAGAGGGCAAGGTTATGATGGAGCTAGCAATATGAAAGGAGAATTCAATGGTTTAAGATCATTGATTTTGAAAGAAAGTAGGTTTGCATATTATGTTCAGTACTTTTCTCATCAACTTAAGTTGGTTGTCGTGGCGGTTGCGAAGAAACATGTTGAAGTTGGAGAATTTTTTGATATGGTTCATGTTCTATTGAATGTGGTTGGAGCTTCTTGCAAGAGAATGGTTATGCTCACTGAAAGTAATCGCAAGAGAATGGAAGATGGGATCAGTAAGGGTATTATTAAGACATGAACTGGGCTGAATCAAGATCTTTGTGTTAAAAGACCCGAAAATACTCGTTGGGGATCACATTACAAGACTTTGCTGCGTCTTGGTGAGATGTTTCCTTGTATTATTGAAGTTCTTGAACACATTCAAACTGAAGGCATGGACGACATCAAAAGACAACAAGCATATGGTCTCCTCAAATATTTTCACAGATTTGACTTTGTTTTTTATCTACAGTTGATGCTTCTTATCTTGGGACTCACTAATAATTTTTCAAAGGCTCTACAGAAAAGAGACCAAGAAATCATGAATGCTATCTTGTTGGTTGGATCTACAAAACAACAGTTACAGAAGCTTTGGGATGAAGGATGGGAGGATTTTTTGGCTCAGGTTTATTCTTTTAGTGAGAATAATAAAACGAAGGTTCTTAATATGGAGGAAGAGTTTGTTGGTTCAAGTAGACCAAGAAAAAAAATTGGCATCACCAACTTTCATCATTATAAAGTGGGTTCTTTTTACACCGTCTTAGATATGCAACTTCAAGAGTTTAATGATCCTTTTGACGAGATGAATTCTGAACTACTTGTTTGCATAGCGCCGTCCTTAAGTCCGATAAATTCTTTTCATCAGTTTAACAAGTCCTTATTGATGAGATTTGCTGAGCTCTATCCAGATGATTTCAGTTCTATGGAGCAAAGATCTCTTGAACAACAACTTGACATCTACCTTGACAATGTGCAAAGAGATGAAATGTTTACCAATCTAGAAAGCCTTGGTGATCTTGCTCGTGTATTACTGGATACAAGAAAAAATCTTTCTCTTCCTTTGGTTTATCTTCTTTTGAAGATATGTTTGATTCTTCCGGTTGCGACTGCAAGTGTGGAAAGGTGCTTCTCTGCAATGAAAATTGTGAAGACGACTTCACGCAACAGTATTGGTGATGAATTTTTAAGTGATCGTCTAGTTTGTTTTATTGAGAAACAAGTGCTTGAAACTATGACAAATGAGACAGTAATAAAGAGATTCCAAGATATGAGTGAACGTAGAGTACATCTTTAAGTTTTAGTGCATTGTAATATTTTTCGATAAACTTATGCAACTTTATCTATAAGAATTTTTTTTGACCCATGTCTATATTTTTCCTGGCTCTGCCACTGTGCACTATATGTATTGTTTGGTTCATTATTTCTCACCAATTTGTTTCATTTGACTAAATTGTATATTAGTGTAGCCGTGATTTTATGAACGTGATTAAGTTTTCTTTTGTTTTTTATTTTTGTTGGCAAAGAGTTTTTCTTAGACAATGAAATAAGTGGTTTTGTTGAATTTATGTATGGTAAGGTAATCTAATAGCATACTAGATTTTGACCCGCACTTTAAAAGTGCGGGATATTTTTCATTGTAAAAAATCTAATTAAAACATACTAAACATATTTTTATGGATGTTAAAATAAGAAATTTGTTCTATTTAAACCCATCTTATTTAGGAGTCATGCCGTTAGTTATAACTCGTTTAAATTGAGACACTTGGTTTAACTTAATTAGACCAAGTTAGTTATAAATTCTCTTGAATCAGTGAATATGTGTTATTTTCTATTTTTAGCTATAATTACAGATATTACTTTATAATTTATAAAATATTTTTTATATTGGTTATTTATATATATATATATATATATATATATATATATATATTGATTGATATAATTATGAGTTATTTTTATATGTTTTGAGAAAATGTAAGATTAGAATAAATGCGAAAGGTTTGAATATAGTTAGATAATTAATTTTTAAAAACATGTTAGCCAATGTAAAACCAAACATGCAACCCGGTTTTGATCAAATCTGGTATGAATATATAATTATATCTTAAAAACGTTAGTATGACCTTATTAAAAGTAAATATATATTTTTAATAACGAAAATTGGAAAATATAATTAAATAGTAAACAAAATCTTGAGAGAATATATGATATATATAGATGGTATAAGATATTAAATGCTGCAATATGATTGGTTTATATTTCTGATAAAAATAATCAATTGATTTATGCATAAATATAGGAGTGGCATGATTTGTAAATAAATTTAAAATTAATGGCAGAATCCCTATTAGGATTCTGTTTTAATAGTATAGATTGTCCGAGGTTTTTATTGGTTAATATTCTGAAGCTGATCTAAATATAATGAATATTAATATTATTATTTTCTTGGTAATCAAGTGTTTATACTTCTTAAACAATTGATGAACATGTATATTATGATTTGTAGAAGAATTTCAGATAACATGTTTTTATTTAAATGGTTGGTTATCTGTGTTATTTGGTTCATTATTTTCACCAATTTGTGTTCACTTGACTAAATTGCAATTAGCGTAGCCGTTATTTTATGGAAATGCCGAAGGTGTTTTTTATTTAGACAGTGAAATAAATGGTTGGGTTTGATTTGTTTGTAGGAAAAATTGGCTAATTGGGCCATATTGAGAATGAATATTTCGCCTTATACCTGTAAATCTATAAATTTGTCCGTACCTTTGATTTTTTTTTAAAATACGGAATTAACCCCTAATTAAACAAATAACAAAATTTACTTCAATCTAAAATAGCAATCATATTTTTCTTATTATTATTTAATAAAAAAAGGAAATTAATATTTTATGATTAAAAAGGAAAAAACCCTAAAAACTATTTGTATCATTATCATCGCCCTTAAATGTAAAGTTTTGTCCAAAATTTAACGCCATTCAATGTAAATTTCGTCCAAAACAAGATAAATACAAATAAAGGGTCCGATTGGTAATGGCTGTAACTTTGAAATTTTTGCTGTAGAAAAAAATTTGTAGACTTTTTGCTGTGGTTTTAGATTTTATTGCTGTAGATTTTCTGGAAATCACTAAAAAATTGCTTTGGATATTTGGCTCTACAGAACACTTGTATAGCTGTGGTTTCAAAAAAAAAATTTAAAGCTTAATTCCTCTGAATTTAGTGCTGTAGAAATAAAAAGGGCTGTAGACAGCACCAAAGATAGTTAAAATTTCTTTCTAGATTTTCTCAAATTTAAAAACAAAAAATGGAAAATATATAATACATATTCTAAATCGGATAGAACACATACATGAGGCTATAATACAAATTCTAACCTTTTTAGAACATATGATAAAAGTAAAAACAAGATGTCTATCTGCGAAAGATGATATAATATAAGATAGAACCGATGTAAACATTTTCTAGATTTTTCTACAATGAAGTAAAAAGTCTAGAATATATATTGTATACTAGAACTAACAAAGTATTCTTGTTCGAACTGAGGCATACGTATTTTAGATAGATCACATATATGAATTTACAATACAAATACTAAATTTTATAAAATGTTGAATGCAAGTTAGAATATCTACTGTATCCTTGTAAAAAGAGTTATAACATACATTCTAACAAATTTAGATCAACAAATCCAAAACTGTTTTGAAAATTATTTTTTAATATCAAATATATAAAATATTCTCATGATTGTACTGAAATTTTTCATATTCTTCATATTTTTGTATCAATTTTAATAATTATTTCATTATTATGAAGATATTTATGTCCAAAACTGACTAATTGTTACAAATGTATAAAGGGACAAATGTTATAAACTAATGAGAGAATAAAAGGAATTGGTGTGGATATTACTCATAACATAGGATCCCTTATATAGAGAATTACAAGGGAGATAAATGGAAAGTACAAAGCCAATACAAATATGGATAATGCTAAGTCTAAACTATCATATAGACTACACGGATTGGCCTAGATAATATGACTATGGCCAATCCACTAATTGGTTTATAACACTCCCCCTTGGATGTCATAACCATATAGAGCTTGTAATACACTTTGGATGTTGTTTCATTAAAACCTTTCCAGGAAAAACCCAAAAACCCAATGGAACAAAATCCGGGTAAAACCATGGACAAGGAAAAAGAGTACAACACGTATTACTCCCTCTGATTTGAGCATCACTGAATGTCTTTCAATCTTGAGTCTTTCAGCTTGAATGAAAATGAAGTACTTATACTTCTCTCTCTAACTTGTGGGCGATGAATACTTGGACGGGATGTGCTTCTTTTGTTGTTGTCCACTTCATAATCTGGTCGGGCATGTTGATTTATGGTCCTCGACCAAATTTTGCTCACGGATACGGATACTATCCACACGGATGTGTCTCTTTTGTCGCCGACCTCCTTACTTGGATGGACCTCGACCACAAGCACTTACGGATTGTCTCAAGGTCCATGCGGATGTGATTGATCATCCTACCGACCATCACACACTCTCGACCATACACACACACGATGATGTTGCTGTGAATGCGTGTACCACTATGTATAAAACATAACCTGTCTGAAAACAAATCAACAATAAAACCAAATAACCCCTCTTTGGGCTGGTTAGTATAAGATACATACATACAATCAAATCAAATTTCTTTTATAAGGATACATGGACTGATTTGAATTGTTCTTATAACTTTCTTTCACTAAGTATCAATCATACTATACACAGCTGCTTTGTTTCAGTCCTCAAACAGTTCAGCTTTATACAATGTTGTTTCTTGAGAATTTCTTTTCTCATCTTTGAGCTCAATATCTTCTGGTACCTTTATCATTATTATCCAGTGGACCATATCACCTTACTACATCCTTTATGTGTTAATCTAATTTCTTTTTTATGACCAGACCTTATCGATTCGAAATATGTATTAGCATCCACCACATAGAAGTATATCTCCTCATAGTCTATTCCTGGTCTCGGTGAGAATCCTTGTGTAACAAGTCATGCTTGAATGCTGTAACTAGAAACATGAACAACTTTACACCACGTGATCATGTTATACATCTCACGATTTTCTTTCCCTCACAAGACCCATTTACATCCACTGGTTTATATTATATGGCGGTTCTATATATATATATATATATATATATATATTGCCAATATGCCTCTCTTTCTCTAGATACTCTAACCCCACGTTTCCATTTAATCTGATCTTACGAGTACTCTATTACGTGGATTCATGATCCACATTCAAGTGATACCTTTATGTGCTTCCTCAAATGAATCTATCAGTTATGTGTCGACACTCTTATGTGGTTAGATGGTGTTCCAGACATGATCTAATCAATTTGAGATTATTATCTAGGACCTTTATTACCTAGCAGCTTGGCGTCCCAAGCTACATGGTTTGGTACCTTAGATGTTCAGCTGACCAGTCTTATCTCCATGTCTGCTCTGGTTTCCTTTGACCTCGGATCTGTTATCATTCGATGCACATTTCTCTTTTCTTTCCGAGGATTCTTATCTCATGGAACTTATTGGTCTACCTTGTCTAGATTCTGTAGCAACTTGACTGTGTCTCTTTAGGACATCAAATTCGTTGGTGCAAGCTGGTATGACTTAGTCATTATTTTCTTTTCTTTTCTTTTTGTTTTGTTTCGGGTCAGCAAATGTGTCTGGCATTTGATTAGCTAGCTTTATAAATATATAATCTTTGTATTTATATTTGGACGTCTTATTTCACTTTCTTTAGTCCGAGGATCTTGCCAAGACAATGATGGTTTATTACATTCTATTTCTCTTATCATTCTTTTACCAGCTTATTATTTTCTCCCCCTGATGTTGGATAGTCGGATTCATTAGACATGCAATCCGTGTACCTTGCCCCAAACTAATCATCAATGGTCGGCTCTTGGTATTAATATTCGTGGGAGAAAACATATCCAACATATATCCCCATCTTCTTCTTAGAACTCCATCTTAGACGGCACATATGTTTGTGGTGGCATTTCTAAATGTCTTAAGATGAGATGTCTTGTTCATGACCCGTAATCAATTTGAGATGGGAATATCTATGCTCACTAGATGGCCTGATGCGTATTAACTTTAGATACATGTTAATTTCATGTGCCCCAAGCTTTGGACCTTATAGGAAATGGTCTTATGCGTTTATAAGACAATTCGGCCAAGCCGTTTATAGTATGGTCATGGACCACGTGTTTGTCCTCACTGCCCCCTCATGAACATACTATAATCGATAAATGCTTGGGACATTATGCCTAATGAGTTTCCATTGTGTACATGTTACACATGTGAGATTCTATAGGATAACTCTTTGTGCCTATTTGTATATCAATCTGTGCATCACGTTTAGACTAGGATGGCCAATCTAGTCATGCCATAAAGTGAATAATTTCGAGGGTTAACACTCTGGTTACCATGGTATTTGCCTCTTATCATACTGATCTTGGCATAGTAAAGATCAGTAGAGGATGCAGGTATAGTCTTGACCACTTTCTTATGGCCTTAGGCGATTTTTCTAAAATCTGAAGGAACTTTTATTTCCTTTGCCCATTGTTTCAATATGGAAACCACTCGTATATCTTTATATCTTATATCTCAATGGGCTTCTCTGGGTGAATATAAATCATTCCCTTTAGGTAATGATACAATGCCCTGGCTGTGGTCTTTTATTGGACTTACTATACTTGCAGTTTAAACTCATATTAGCGTCTTTTAATAATGAAAATCATTTATATTATTAAACAAAAATCAGACAAGATAATAGCAATAAAATAAAATCAAAGAAATCATATTCTTATAAAGAAAGCGTAAACATCAAACAAAGCAAACTCCAAATCAAACAAAAACACACAAAAAACAGGATGTCGAAATTCACTCTCTTAGGCAATCTAAAGTCTCATAAGTCAATCTGAAATCCATAAGGTCATCCTGCTCATGATCAAAGTCTTTTTCCTGATCATGGTGGACCAAATGGGCCTCTAGATTCTTCCCTTTCTGGCTCTCTTTGTAGAGGTCACAAAAATGTCTGGGAGTCCTACAATTCTTAGCCCAATGGTTGTCCATTCCACACATGTGGCACACTGATTTGCACGAGTGTGGTGGTTTAGAGATACCACCACATCCTCTGCCTCGACCATGGCCGAAATTGGGTCCACGACCACGGTTATAGTGGTTCCCACGGCCATGGGAGCTATAGTGTCCACGCCCACCACGTCCTCTCCATCCACCACGGATATGACCGTGTGGTTTATCACTCTGGACGTGGTTACTTTCTTTAGAATCTTTCTATTCTTCTCTAGCCTTATTGGATTCGGGTAATGGGGTTGAGCCATGAGGTCTTATCTCACAGTTCATCATGAGCAACTCATTATTAGTCTCATACAGTAATAAGCATGAGATCAGATCAGTATAGGTGGTGAAGCATCTTTCTCTGTATTGTTGTTGCATCAACACATTGCTTGAATGGAATGTGCAGAAGGTCTTTTCTAGTAACTCCTTCTCAGTTACCTCTTCGCCATAAAGTCTCATCTTTGAGACAATTTTAAATAAAACTGAGTTGTACTCATCCACGGACTTGTAGTCTTGGAATCTGAGATTTCTCCACTCATATCTAGCCTTTGGTAGTAACACCATTTTCTAGTGATTATATCTCCACTGTAACGGTCCAAAGGTCTAGAGGATTTTCAATAGTGAGATACTGATCTTTTAGACCCTCATTGAGATGAATGGAGAATAATACTTATTGCCTTGTATCTATTTATATCATTCTCATTGTTATCCTCGATGATAATCTCACCGAGTCCTTTTGACCTCAGGTTGATTTTAGTATCTAGTCCCCATTGCAAATAGTTATTTGCAGAGAGATTTAGGGCACCATAATCCAGATTACAAATTTTTGACATCTGAAATCATATATCAATCAATTTTTTTTAGGTTCATAAAATAATTTGCATGTGGCCAAGCAAACAATCAAGTCATACGAATGCTTTATCAAAAATAAGTTACACGGCTAAGGTGGTATGATGCAAGCAATCCTAGAAATTGGGTACTAATATGTATATGCAAGGATCATGCGGCTATTTTATAACCAGTTATACAGATCAATCAAAACATGCGGCCATATATGATGTTCTATCAACCTAATTAAATGATTACTATATGCTCATGATGCATACAAGTCGTATGAATGTAATGCAAACACCTTAGAATTTAATTTCTACATGTATAAGGCCACACGGCCATGGAGATATATAATGCAATCAATCTTAATGAAAAAGTGCGTTATAATATCATGCAGATTCAATAAATTAGGGTTTATCTTAGCTAGGCTAACAATATGCACTTCAGGGTTTAGTGTTTCAGATTAGGGTTTCACTCATGACAAATAATTATCCTAGCGTACGACCCTTAAAACAATTTAGAGAAACTAGCATTCGGATTTAGCAATATGCGATTTAAGGTTTCAAGGCCTTTAGGGATTTAAATTCGAGATTTAGGGTTTCAGATTCAATATGTCATATGAATAAAATAATCTATCAACCTAAATTTCAAAAACAATCAATCAATGCCATTAATAAAAATCAATATTTCATTTAGGGTTTTAGGGTTTTGATCAAGAATTAGGGTTTCAGTTGCCAAAGCAATCAATCTAGCAACTTAGAGTTCTAAAATTAGTTCAATCAAAACAATCAATATCAATTCTCAAAACAATCACATAATCGGATTCAATATGATCAATTAGGGTTTAGGGTTCTGATTCGGAACATTTAGTGTTTCATAGTTTTGGATCAATCAAACAATAAAATTAACCATATTAGGCTTAGGGTTTCAGATTTCTTGCATAGTATGAATATACATACTTGCGGATAAGGTTTAGGGCTTAGGTAATCGATTTTAGGGTTTATCAAGATATCGGGTTTCTATAAGCATAGTTTAGGGTTTTATGGGTTGATCATTAGGTTTCAGGGTTTAATCGATATACCTTTGAATTTTTAGGGTTGAAACGGACCACCTAAAGAGAGAAAGAGAACCGCGAGCTGAGAAAAGTCGGATTTTCGAGCTGAGACGAGTCGGATTTGCGAGCTGGAACGAGTCGGAGCTGTTGGATCGCGAGCTAGGAGCTTCTCGTGGTCGGGTTTGATTGATCGGGTTCTGGAATGGTGATCGCCGAAGTTCTTGAAACGGTGGTAGTCGAAGTTCTTGGTCGAATTTGATGGAGGATCGTGAATTAGGGTTTTCGCGGTGCTAGGGTTTTCCAGAAAAAGGAAAGAGCCGGTCGAGGCTGATGGGTGATCGCCGGCGAGAGCTAGGGTTTTTTCTGGTCTGGTTTTAGCTTAGGGTTTAGAGTACAATCATGCTGATAACGTGTTGTAAACTAATCAGAGAATAAAAGGAATTGGTATTTATATTACTCATAACGTAGGATTCCTTATATAGAGAATTACATGGGAGATAAATGGAAAGTACAAAGCCAATACAAATATGAAAAAATGCTTAGTCTAAACTGTCATATAGACTACACAGATTGGGCTTAGATGTTATGGTTATGGCCAATACACTAATTCGTTCAACGAATCCAAATCTGTTTTGAAAATTAATTTTGAATATCAAATATATAAAATATTCTCATGATTGTATTGAATTTTTCATATTTTCATATTGTTGTATCAATTTTAATAATTATTTTTATTATTATGAAGATATTTATGTCCAAAACTGACTAATTGCTACAAAGTATAAAGGAACAAAAACATTTTCAATATGATCTATTTTCTCAATTTCCCATATTATATCGTCTGTTATGTGGTTGTCATCGGTTAATACTTAACTAGGATAAGACCCGCGCCTTGCGCGGGATGAAGTTATTATTTTTATTATGTTTTGGAAAACGAAGCAAAAGTTTGGTTTCATCTAGATTAAGGATGTTCAATTTGGATATCGGGTTTCAGTATTTTGGTTATTAAAATATAACTACTATTCTAAATCCATATTTACGTCAGTTTGATTTGGTTTACATATTGGTTTTCAGTTTATTCAATTTTATACCAAAATACATCATTATTTAGTTTGAAATCGTATTATATATTATAAAAATAAATAATATGATCATATTTAGAGTCATATTGTTAAAAAGTCATTTACTAAAAAAAATATTATATATTTAACTAAAAGAATTAAAAAAGAGGCTTCTATGATCTAATAAAATGATCAAATCTAGAATTAATATCAAATCTCTAAATTTTGAAAATAAAAATAAAAACAAAACAGAAGCATGAAAGAAAAGTTTTTATATTCTTCCATATTTAGTGTTCATCAAATTAATATGTCTTCGATTGAACACAATTCCGTTTGTTTAAAGATTAAAAAAAATTGTAAAGAATTTCAACTAATTGTTGTCCATCAAATTTATAATTTTTACTTCAATTTAGTTTTTATTAAAAAAAAGAAAAAAAGATAAAAATAAATAGACGAAGAAAATAAGAAGCCTCAGTTGCATTAAATTGTTAGTTAATTATATTTCAAGTGATTCAAGTGATTTACAAATCATAATTATAGTTCAACTCATGTAACAAATAGATATACATATTTACATGTTTCAGTTTAATCGATTATAAATCAAATCATATCCAAATCTTACGGTTTTTATAAAATCACATACATTCGGTTTGTATGGTATATACCAAAAATAACCATATTATCGATTGTGTTAATATCTTAAAAAAAAAAGAAAATTAAAAAAAAAACTAATATATTTAAATCATTGATAACCAAAATTTTCAATGTGAAAAATTTAATATG
This sequence comes from Eruca vesicaria subsp. sativa, assembly GCA_932364175.1. Classification (NCBI taxonomy): domain Eukaryota; kingdom Viridiplantae; phylum Streptophyta; class Magnoliopsida; order Brassicales; family Brassicaceae; genus Eruca; species Eruca vesicaria. The sequence goes on along the minus strand of CAKOAT010285154.1, from coordinate 183,137 downwards.
TTTATAATTTATAAATGTTTTTGAAAATTCATTGAAATTTTTGAAATTAAAATAAGTATGTAATCTTATATGGTATATAGTTTAATCTATATATATATATTTATTATTGAATGATACTTTTTACTCATATGGTTTTAAAATCATGTGTATATTTTTATAATAAAAATGTTAAACTATTGATCATTAATTTTTAACATAATAATTTTAATAGTTTTAGCCATTTATTCTTGGTTTTTAAAATTCAAAATATAACATATACGAAAAAAAATCTAAAGTTTAATTTTATAGCTAATTTGATTATTTGATTTATTTTAATAATATAAAATTAAAGAAAAATGATGGAGAAGATATAAATTGTTATCAAATATTTATTATTAGAAACATTAATTGTCATATATATATATATATATATATATTTGTCATTTATGGTAATTCTGTAGCTTTTATTTAAGGAAATAAAATAAAATAGTAATTATATCTAGCATGACAATCATAAATGTTTCTATCATAAATATCATATCATATAGATTGACCAACAAATATATCTAGCGACATATAAAAATCGAATGTGGACCTACTTATTTTTCAATTGAATGTAATTGACTACCTAATTGAGTGACACGTAAGCATGAGCTCTTTTTAATTATTACAAAATTGAGGTTACAATTTTTCAAATGTTTCTCAATTAATATATAGGGGATGTTAAACCATTGATCATTAATTTTTAACATAAGAATTTTAATATTTTTAGTCATTTATTGTCGTTTTTGAAAATTCAAAATATAACATATACGAAAAAATCTAAATTTTAATTTTATAGCTAATTTAATTTTTTAATTTATTTTACTAATATAAAATTAAACAAAAAATGATGGAGGAGATATAAATTATTACCAAATCTTTATTATTAGAATCATTAATTGTTATATATATATTAGTCATTTATGGTAATTCCGTAGGTTTTATTTAAAGAAAGAAAATAGCACATCATATCATTATATCATATAGTTTGACTAACTAATGTATCTAGCAACCTATAAAAATCCAATGGGGCTTTACTTATTTTTTAATTGAATCTAATTGACTACCTAATTGAATGACACATATGCATTGGGACTTCTTTTAATTAATACAAAATTGAGGTTACATCTTTTCAAATGTTCCTCAATTAATATATAGGGGATATGGTGACGCTCATCTAAATAGCACATATTAACCTTTTTCTTTTGTTCTGGTCAAATGTTTCTTTTTTTCCTATACAATTAAATAACATGTAAAAACTGTAAACTTCAATAAATAATTGAAATTATATGTTTACGTTCAAGTAAATATTAATTTTACAAAAACAATCAATCTTTAAAAAAAAAAGCAGTTTTACTATTTCGCTTTGGTAGTAATAGATGACATTTAATATTATGCACTTGGTTTATATGTATTAAAAATGTTAATAGAAATCATTAATAATCTTTTATACTTAATCCATCTATTATCTCACATTCTATTAAAAGTTTGAAGATTGTTTGCTATAAACAACCGAAAGCTATAATGTCTGCTTCGATTTATGGCACTTGCTATACTAATTTTTTACATGTTACACTAATTTTTTCACTTGCTACACCAATTTTTTATACTTCTAATCATTTTCTAATTGATGTCTTAAGTTTTTCTTTTCTTTCCAAAATACCTATAAATTGAATGGAAACAATTATTACTTTCATAACTTTATTTTCCATATTATTTCATGATGATTTTCACTTGCTACCAATTATTTTTAGGAGAAATTAGCTCTTACACCAAAGAAATATCCTATAATTAGTAATATACCAAAGTCCTATATTTTGACACGGCAAAATTAATTGTGACTCTGTTACCTCTATATACCCACTCTGACAGTACCACTTAACATAAGCAAAATCTCTTTAAAACATTTTAGAAGATTTGTTTCATGTACTCATATCTTACCTTAACACCATATAAACATAGTTTCTATCCCTTATCTTTTTAAGTATTACCAAACAGTTTAAATTCACAACCATTTTCTCTCCATCACTAGTCTATAATATTTTTCTAATTGATTTTTTTTTTTGTTTATCTCCCTTTTGATTTTTGTTTACATCTTATTTGAAGACATTGAAAGTATTGTTAACCAAATCTAGTTTTTAGAATCTGAATTTAAAACATGCCTTTTCTCAATAGGAAACTTGTGTTCTTGATATTATAAATTCTAGATGGGGAAAATTTCAAAGAGAAACTAAAAAAAAAAAAGATTGTTCATAAGTAAACACCTACGACGTCCATAAACCAAAAATCTTTAGAATTTCATCACTCTCACTCTTCATGCCTAAATAGAAGGGTCTCTTATTCTTCGTTCGGACCTACATTCATGATGATAATCTATCTACACTGTACCGAAAAAACTGGTCAATCAATTTTAGGATATTTTTCTCATGGGTAATTAAATTTATTACCAACTCGCAAAATGATTAACCATAAATTTTATCTAGTGAATAGTCAGAAAATCTATTGTACAATAGCAGTGAATTTTAGATAATTGAAAGTTAGGTTTCTCATTACCGTTAACAAGTTATCAAACAAGTTATACATCGAACTACAAAATTAACAAACAATCTTATATCATAGACTGTAATATATTTAGGAGTTTTGATTTATGATTAAAACTATAGAATGTAGGGGTATAATAATTTATAGCTAATCTTATTATTGACATGTTTATTAATTATGTTAGCCATCCAAAACAAATGGTAACTATCCACAAGAATTGATTGATGGATAATTAAGTTTGTTACCAGCTTACAAAATTGTTAATCGTAAACTTTATTCAATGGATAGTCAGGAAATTAATTTAGCCAGATAACACTATAGTTATCCATATAATAACGACATTGTACATCTATGTTAAATTCTAGACGGCTAATAATCGGACGACATCATATACAGCATGATTAGCTCTATATGCGTTAGGGTTTAGGGTTTTTCTAGGTTTAGGTTTAGGGTTTAGGAGTCCTATACGGGTTAATGGTTTAGGATTTAAGGGTTAGGCTTTAGAGTGTATGAGTTAGGGTTTAGGATTTTCTTAGGATTTAGGGTAAGGGTATACGAGTTCTATAAGTGTTTAGGGCTTAGGGTTTAAGAATTAGGGATATGGTTTATGGGTTAGGCATTAGGTTTTAGGATTTAGTGTGCTAATATCGCTATCTTCCTTTGTTTTTAGTCTAAATTGCTCTTATTTTTATTATATAAAATGACTTTAACGCTGTCCGATTATTAACAATAGGCTTAAATGACTTTCATCTTATGGGTTTCTCTAGATACTCTAACCCCACGTTTCCATTTAATCTGATCTTACGGGTACTCTATTACGTGGGTTCATGATCCTCGCTTTATATCTATAAGCACAAGTCCTAGCTTTATGTGCTTCCTTAAATGAATCTATCATCTATGTGTCGGCACTTTTATGTGTGGTTCCATGGTGTTCAAGACATGATCTAATCGATTTGAGATTATTATCTAGGATCTTTATTACCTAGCAGCTTGGCGTCCCAAGCTACATGGTTTGGTATCTTAGATGTTCAGCTGGCCAGCCTTATCTCCATGTATGGTCTGGTTTCCTTTGACCTCGGATTTGTTATCATTCTATGCACCTTTCTCTTTTCTTTTCGAGGATTCTTATCATGGAACTTATTGGTCTACCTTGTCTAGACTCTGTAGCAACTTGCTGTGTCTCTTTAGGACATCAAATTCGTTGGTGCAAGCTGGTATGACTTAGTAATTCTTTTCTTCTCTTTTTTTTTTCTTTTTTTCGGATCAGCAAATGTGTCTGACATTTGATTAGCGAGCTTTATAAATGTATAATCTTTGTAATTATATTTGGACGTCTTATTTCACTTTCTTTAGTCTGAGGATCTTGCCAAGACGATGATGGTTTACTCCATTCTATTTCTCTTATCATTCTTTTACTAGTTTATTATTTTCTCCCCCTGATGTTGGATAGTCGGATTCATTAGACATAATTTTAAATAATGTCTAATGAAACAAGTTTAATCATGTTGAGAAGCAAGTTTAATCAAATAATCACAAAGAAATAAGAAGAAAATAAACTAAAGATTCAATCTTTCTTCAAGGTTTTAATGTGTTCTTAGAGAGAAAATAAGATCCCTCCATCATTAGGGTCTAAAATGTATTTTTAGGGTTCTTAAAAACCTAATGGGCTCAGTCAACAAGATGCAGTCCCAAAAAAACATAAAAAATTGTCTAAGGAATAGTGCTGGAGCGGGTGTGATGGGTCGATGCGCTACCTCGCTTCAGGATGCGCTCAATGTATAGCGGGTGTGATGGGTCTCTCCCACAAACCCGCTCTGGCACTTGGAGCATTTAACTTCCTTGGTGTGTCCTATCCAGAGCGGGGTACCTTGGCTGCTGCGCCTACCCGCTCTAGAAAGCGTTTGATGTAGAGCGGCTTGTCCTGGTCGCTCTGACCGGTCGCTATGGAACTCGCTTTGATTAGAGAAGCCCCTGCTGGTCACTCTGACTGGTCGCTTTGGCATTGCCCCATAACTAAAAAATCAGAGCGGGTGATGTACGTCGCTCCATGCCCACAAATGCTCTCAACTACCTCCAAAACACCATATAGGTACTCCAATACCTAATAAAGACATATGCTATGAAAATGAAACCTAATAATTCCTAAATGCTAATCTTAATGATCAATTATATACATCAAATGATATCTAATATCATGAAAATTCATAAAATATCATATACTTGCAATTTAAATTCATACTAGATTTCGGCCCGCGCAACCTCGCGGGTGTTTTTTTATTTTATATAATAAGTCGAAATTTTATTTTTTATCATTAGTTGTATATGTTATAAAAACTAACCATATTTTCCTATGAATATATTTCATTTTAAGAATATTATAGTTTACATATTTATCACTTAAAAATAAAATTTATACCATCATTTTTACTAGTAAATTTTTATTTTATATATTTCTTCCTTAAGATTTATGTTTGAATATTAACCAAAGAAAGATGATAGAGAGTTGGCCAAAATGTTGAATAGTTACAGATTATAGATAATAAAAATAAATAATTTTAAATTTTAGTAACATAGTTTTATTTTAATGAAATGATTTCATATTCATATACATTAGTATTTAAACACTTAGTATTATTTATTTATAAATATGTAAACGAAACTATTGATTTTTATTTTATTTTTTGTAACACAAACTAAACTATTGAATATTAACCAAATAATATTGATATACGTTTTTAGTATATTAGATTTGAAGGTATATTGTTAAAACATAGATTTACACCATTTAATTCAAACATTTATACTATTAGGTAGAGTAAATTTTTTTTTTAAATATGACATCTTTTATTTCTTTAGTTTTACTCATATTAAATACTTAATTAATTACTCTTTACAAAATAATTTTACAGCATATATTATACAATTTAAAAAATAAAAATTACCTATTTAAATTGTATTTTATATCTTTTATATTTTCACATTTTTAACTACTTTATTAAGTGTTTTACAATAATAATTGTTCATTTTATATGTTAACCATAATAATTCCAAATTTTCGAATGAAAAACTTTTTATTGTTTATATAATCATTTAGGTATGGCATTCACGTATTCGTTCAGACACGGAATGGTTTTCTAGGATATCGAATGTTTTTGACTTTAAAATTAGACTTTGCTCGAACATTATAAACTTTTAGGCAAAGTCCGAGTAAGGTTTTTATAGGTTTGGGTGGATTCGATTTTAATGTGTGGGAACCTAAAAATGAATCAAAAACTTATATGTTTATAAGTGTCGTTAAACAATTTATAAAAAAAAAAAACATCTTCACAGATGTGCGGGTCAAGCTCTAGTTGACTTTTAAATGTAAGATATAATTTCTTTTAGTTACATGAATTTACCCGTATTTTGTGACTAATAAATTATGATAAATATATATATGCGTTTGTATTTTTTATATCTTCTATATATAGATATATCAATTTTATATCCGATTTTAGTATTCACCTTCTTCATCTTCTCCACATGTTTAATGTGTTTGGTTTATAACATAATAATTTTTTTTACAAAAATAGCAATGTTCATGTCTAACACTAATTACAACTTAAAATGCTTTTCATTGTTAATCTTTCTTCTCACTTTAGAACAATCCATTTTAAAAGAAATATGAATCTAGCATTTGGAAGAAATTACTGCACATCAATGATTAATAAATTGAGGCACATCAATGATTAATAAATTGAGGCACATCATGGTATAAATATGAACCGGACAGTACATAGAAGAAACATGCCAAAGGTTAATCTAAGAACAACTGACGTTGTGCAAAATATGAAGTGTGTTCGTTTATAGTCATACATTTTTTTGGTCTAATAGTCATAGAAATTTAAATAGTGATCTTAGATTATTTTGTATAGACTAAAACAGAATACACGATTTTTTGTGTATTTGACTAAACACGGTACATTTTCTAATGGTTGTTTATAATGTGGGGTATAAGGTGGTAATAACATTAATGATACAATTAAATGTAATGAAACTTTAGTAAATAGTTCAAAATGAAATATCACACATGAATCAAGTTCATGACTTCTGTTTTAATATATAAGATTGACGTTCTTTAATAATGAAAATCATTCATATTATCAAGCAAAAATCAGACAAGATAATAGCAATAAAATAAACTCAAAAAAATCATATTGTTATAAAGAAAGCGTAAACAGCAAACAAAGCAAACACCACATCAAACAAAAACACATAGAATGTCGAAATTCATTTTCTTAAGCAATTTGAAGTCTCATAATCCATAAGGTCATCCTACTCATGAACAAAGTCGTTTTCCCCATCATGGTGGACAAAATGGGCTTCTGGATTCTTCCCTTTCTGGCTCTCTTGGTCGAGGTCACAAAGATGTCTGGGACTCCTACAATTCTTAGCCCAATGGTTGTCCATTCCACACCTGTGGCACACTGATTTGAGCAAGTGTGGTGGTTTAGAGATACTACCACGTCCTCTGCCTCGACCATGGCCAAAATTGGGTCCACAACCACGTTTATAGTGGTTCCCACGGCCATGTGAGCTATAGTGTCCACGCCCACCACGTCCTCTCCATCCACCACGGCTATGACTGTGCGGTTTATCACTCTGGACGTGGTTACTTTCTTTAGAATTTTTCTTTTCTTTTATAGCCTTATTGGCTTCAGGTAATGGGTTTTAGCTAGGAAGTCTCATCTCATTGTTCATCATGAGCAACTCATTATTAGTCTCAGCCAGTAATAAGCATGAGATCAGATCAGTATAGGTGGTGAAGCATCTTTCTCTGAATTGCTATTGCAACAACACATTGCTTGAATGGAATTTGGAGAAGTTATTTTCTAGTAACTCCTTCTCAGTTACCTCTTCACTACAAAGTCTCATCTTTGAGACGATTTTAAGTAAAACTGAGTTGTACTCATCCACGGACTTGTAGTCCAGGAATCTGAGATTCCTCCATTCATATCTAGCCTTTGGTAGTAACACCGTTTTCTGGTGATCATATCTCCGCTGTAAAGCGGTCCAAAGGTCTAGAGGATTTTCAATAGTGGGATACTGATCTTTTAGACACTCAGCAAGATGATGGCGGATAATACTTATTGCCTTGTATCTATTTATATCATTCTCATTGTTATCCTCGATGATAGTCTCATTGAGTCCTTTTGACAACAGGTTGATTTTAGTATCTAGTGCCCATTGCAAATAGTTATTTTCAAAGAGATTTAAAGCACCATAATCCAGATTGCAAATTTCCAACATCTGAAATCATATATCAATCAATTTTTCTTATTTTATTTTAGGTTTCATAAAATAATTTGCATGTGGCCAAGCAAACAATCAAGTCATACGAATGCTTTATCAAAATAAGTCACGCGGCAAAGGTGGTATGATGCAAGCAATCCTAATGAACTATCACAATACATACGGTCTATATGTTCAATATGGATATGATGCATCAATCCTAGCAATTGGGTACTAATAAGTATATGCAAGGATCATGTGACTATTTTATAACCAGTTATACGGATCAATCAAAACATGCGGCCATATATGATGTTCTATCAACCTAATAAAATAATTACTATATGCTGATGATGCATACAAGTCGTATGAATGTGATGAAAACACCTTAGCATTTAATTTCTATATGTATAAGGCCACACGGCCATGGAGATATATAATGCAATCAATCTTAATGAACAAGTGCTTTATACTATCATGCGGATTCAATAGATTAGGGTTTATCTTAGCTAGACTAACAATATGCACTTTAGGGTTTAGTTTTTCAGATTAGGGTTTCATTCATGACAAATAATAAACCTAGTGTACGACCCGTAAAACAATTTAGAGAAACTAGCATTCGAATTTAGCAATATGCGATTTAAGGTTTCAAGACCTTTAGGGATTTAAATTCAAGATTTAGGGTTTCAGATTCAATATGTCATATGAATCAAATAATCTATCAACCTAACTTTCAAAGACAATCAATCAATGTCATTAATCAAAATTAATATGTGATTTAGTGTTTTAGGGTTTGATTTCTTTAGGTTCGGTTAGATCATGAGGTATAGCAATTACCTTGAGCCTCGGGTTGAGCGGACCACCAAGAGACGGATTAGATGAGAGCCGGTGCGTGCTGGAACCTTGAAGTCGGGATCGGATACGCGGAGGACTAGCAGACGGGTTCGCGAGCTAAAACCTTGCAGAGATCGGGTCTCGGAGAACTGATCGTCGAAGAAGGCGGCTGGTCGGATTTGATGGAGGATCGCGAACTAAGGTTTCCGTGGTGCTAGGGTTTTTTCCGTAAAAAAGGAAAGAATCGCGAACTAGGGTTTCTCGGGTCTAGGGTTCGCCGAGAAAAGGAAAGAGCCGATGACAGCTGATGTTATCGCCGGTGAGTAGCTAGGGTTTTCTGGACGGTTTTTTAGCTTATGGTTAGAGAACAACTCGTGTTGATAACGTGTTGTAAACTAATGAAAAAAATAGAGGAATTGGTGTATATATTACTCATAACATATGATCCCTTATATAGGAAATTACATGAGAGATAAATGGAAAGTAAAAAGCTAATACAATATGGAAAATGCTAAGTCTAAACCGCCATATAGACTACACGGATTGGGTTTAGATAATATGATTATGTTCATCCACTAATTGGTTCATAACAATTTTATCTTTTTTATGTGTGTCCCATGAAATTATTTTTCAGCTATCAATTAGTTTCCCCAATTTATCAATATTATTTTTCAATTTCTTGATTTTCAAATAATTTATCAAACTCATTGTACCAAAACATAATTTTAAATATCATACCACTTATTAAAACTTATACTTTATGAGATAATTTTACTGTTAAAACAAGATAGTAGACAATGAAATATTTTAAAATTCTAAATTAGATAAATTTCTATGAAGAGTATATATTTGATAACTCTAAAACTAAAAAAAATTCTAATATTATTCTAAACTAAAATTTTGATGTTTATGCTATATACAGGGTATATAAGGAAAAAAATATAAATTTTATAGATAAAAATATATAATACATCTATACTTATATATGCCCCCCGGTTCAAAAAGTTATGCACCAGTACTGGGTACAATTGAATGTGACACATACCCACACCGTCTCTGTATAAATTGATGTTTCGTTAATAACGTACTTATTTTTTTCTTTAACACTTAATAACGTACTTAATTTAATACCACCCTAATAAAGGCTAATTGAACAAACACATGTTCTCGCCTACATGGCTACTTTTACTTATAAATTACCATAAAAATCAGAATATAGACAGACATATACAGCTGAAGAACAAAGGAAGGACATAAAGTTGGCTGGACATCTATATTTTGTGTCACCCCTAACAAATTTTTTTTTTTTGATCAAACACCCCTAACCAAATGTCTTTGAGATTTCACGCTATAAAATGGCACAAAGTCTGGAAGGAGTTTGCATCACTTCCTTCAACCAAGAACAATGGAAAACCGTTGTGGAGAACGCTCAATCATTAACCCTATACCTAAACCGGGTCAAACGAAAGAAGAAAAACAAGTTGAGGAAGAGGCCAGATTGCTAGCGAGGAAGCTCTCAAATGCAGCCGCCTTCCCCATGGTTCTCAAGGCCGCCTTGGAGCTCGGTGTCATCGACACCATCGCCACTGCTGGCGTCGGTTTATGGCTCTCACCTTCTGAGATAGCACTAAGACTCCCAAACAAACCGAGTAATCCCCAGGCTCCGGTTTTGCTAGACCGGATGCTACGTTTACTCGCTAGCTATTCCGTCCTAAAATATCGAACTGTTGCTATAGAGGAGAACGGTCAAGCCGGACAAATGGGGAGCGTATATGCAGCCGAACCGGTCTGTAAGTTTCTCTTGAGCAACGTTGGCGGCTCAGGTTCATTCGCATCTTTGATCATGTTGAACCTTAGCGACGTCAACATCAAGACTTGGTACTCTATTTTTCTCTGAAAATACACACAAAGTGACGAAACTATAGTTTATAAATCTTAAATTTCATTTAACCAGCTATGACCATTTCACTATTTTTTACAATTTTGAATAGGAATAAATATGTTAACAAAACAAAAAAGAATAGGAATAAATATATTCCCTTTGTAACCAATTTCATTCATTTTTACTCAATTAGTTATATTTCATGGTTGTCATTTATATAAGCCGGTACAATCAAAAGATTAATTAGACATTTTTATACAACAGGAGACAGCTAAAGGATGTAATACTAGACGGAAGTGATGCATTCAGCTCTGCTCATGGCATCAAACTATTCGAATACTTGCAGGCGGATGAACCATATCGTAAAATGTTTAGCCAGGCTATGTCGGAATCTTCCCTCATGGTTATGGAGAAGTTTCTAGAACTTTATGAAGGATTCAAAGATGTGAAGACTTTGGTGGATGTAGGGGGAGGACTTGGTAACACACTAGGTCTCATCACTTCCAAGTACCCTCATATAATGGGTATTAATTTTGATCTAGATCCGGTTTTAGCCCATGCTCCTCCTTATCTCGGTATGAGTCCTGCTTGTAATTTTTATTTTAATACTATGTGAGACAGTTATAAACGTACGGGTCATAATTTTCTTTAAACTGTTCATAGGTGTTAAGCATGAAGCGGGAGATATGTTTATAGAGATTCCAAAAGGAGATGCAATTTTCATGAAAGTAAGTATATATATATAGAGATATGTTTATAAAGATTCCAAAAGGAGATGCAATTTTCATGAAAGTAAGTATATATATATATATATATATCAATTAGTAAACAAGTACAATTATGTATTATCAATTTGATAAGAATTGAAAGAGTAAACATAGAAAAATGTTTGAAATATTACTAGACTCTCATGGAAAATAAGTTATAATATGCATATATCTATATAGGAACTAAATCAGCCTAGTTTTATAAACTAACATGAAAATGGTATTACTAAGATAAATGCTAATTTCTAATCATAGATAGTCTTCTAAATCTTTTTTGATTATTCATGTTTATCCAATTTTTATACAGTTAATTTTTCC
>CAKOAT010285154.1:144697-171403 GCA_932364175.1 Eruca vesicaria subsp. sativa | reverse complement strand
ATATTAAGTTTTTTTTTTTTTTTTTTTTGGTAAAAATAACATATTAAGTTTGATAATCATGACAGTGGATTTTGCATGATTGGACGGACGAACAATGCGTACAGATTCTTAAAAACAGCTGGAATAGTCTCCCCGAAAATGGAAAACTCATAATAGTGGAAATGGTTACACCAGGTGAAGATAAAATGAGAGATATATGTTCTAATATTGTGTTCAGCATGGACATGACAATGTTAACACTATTGGATGGTAAGGAAAGATCTCTCGCAGAGTTTGAAAATTTAGCATATGCATCAGGTTTTTCACGTTGTGAAATCGTATGTCCAGTTTATCCCTTCTCCGTCATCGAAATCTACAAATGAATTCGACATATGCCAGTATGGTACTATTGCCTACACGTAACCTTCTTCTATTTGGCATGTAATAAAACGGTTATGATTACTATTTATGTATGTGATCTTTGTAATTTTTTTATGATTACGAGTGTAATAAACGGTCTGTGTGTCTACATTAGGGGGTGTCAAAATGGGTTAAATGGGTCAACCCAAAATCTAAACCCATTTAATAAATGAGTTGGGTCATATTGGTTAATGGTTGATCCATGAACCCAACATCTTTGTCCAAACCCACAATCAACCATTTTAAATGGGCTTTTTGCAGAACCCAATTAATATAAATAGTGTTAAACATGATTTTAGGTGGCGGAAAAACATGATTTTGCGATTTTGGCGGGAAAAATATTGTGATTTTAGTGAGAAATGATTAAGTGGTTTTGGCGGAAAAAAACATGATTTAACTAATTTGAGGAAAAACATGATTTTTTGGCTTTGGCGGGAAAACGTGATTTTTCGGTTTTGGCGGAAAAATGTAATTTTGCGGTTTTGACGGAAAAAGCATGATTTAACTAATTTGCGGAAAACATGATTTTTCGGTTTTGGCGGGAAAACGTGATTTTCCGGTTTTGGCGGGAAAACGTGATTTTTCGGTTTTGGCGGGAAAACGTGATATTGCGGTTTTGGCGGGAAAACATGATTTTACGGTTTTAGCGGGAGAACGTGATGGGTGAGTCTAACTAGACAATTTTAATTTGGAGTTAATGGGTTTGTTTTTAATTTTTGATTTTACTTAAAAACTAAATGGGTGAGGGTTGACCCAACCCAATAGATACATTAACTTGTTAACCCATTAACCTGTTAACCCATTAACATGTTAACCCATTAACCCATTGGGTCAAAAATAAACAGTTCATTTGGGTTAATGGGTCAATTTGGGTTGGGTCAACCCATGGGTCATGATCCATTTTGACACCCCTAGTCTACATGGTGTAACAATATAGTCTGATAAGGACATTTAAAACATGATTAATCTCGGTTTCTTAAGTGGAGGTTTTAGCTTTGACTAATAGATGGTTCTTAATCTTTTTTAAAAGGTAAGAACCATCTCTTAAAAAAGTGATATTAGAACTTGATCCGGTCGCCGAATGGGTATTTATTTTTACTAATTATATATTCTTTATATACTATATAAAATGACTATTTATATTTTGCAATTTAAATGAATATAACTTCACATTTATATTTTGATCTGTGTATGTTCTTATTTTTGTAAGAACATAATAGTGTGAAAATCATTTTTTCTATCATGATTTTTGATCCATATATTTTTATCATATTTTTGATTGGGATATTCAATTTATGGCTAAGTAGAACATAAAAGTAAGATTATAATTACATATATTGTATATGCTAAATCAAAGTTACATTAAATCATTTTTTTCAAAAAATGGATACATTAAATCAATTATTAAATTTTATTTATAGATAAGCTAAATTATATAAAATATTTCTCCCTCTATAAAAAGGAATGAGCATGATTTTGTAACAAATTATTCAGTTTTCAATAGTAAAAGTATTTCTAAAGATTGTGTTTGTCAAAAAATAATAGTTTGTTAAGAATAAAAATAGTGTTTATCAAAAATATACAAACGCTTAACAATAACTCTTAAAATAAAAATAAAACACATAAATGAAACTTTACACTAATTTCATAAATAATTATAATAATGTATATAATATATTTATATTGATGAGAATAAAAAATAATTACTAAAAATGTAATTTCTATCGTTACATAAATGGTTTATGCATATTATTGATATGTATTAGTGTTGATTGTATTGATATGATGCGTTAAAAAAATATGAATATGAAATATTTCAATTAAATTTAGGAAATGTTTTACTAATTTTAGAAAAGATATAGAAAAATTAGGAGTAACTGTTAGTTTATTAATTTGGAAAAAGACAAAAAAAATTAAATATAGGTTCAGTTAATATTTCAGTCGCATCAGAGTGTAAATAACTTGTATAATTAAGGGATAATTTAATTTCATACTTCTCTTTTAATAGATTAGAATAGACCTTGATCCGTGCGACTGCACGTGTATTAATTTTACCTTTTTATTTTTTTGTGCTAAATGATGTTTTTGTAAAAATTAATCGTATTACATTGAGTATTTGTTTTGTGTGTGTAAACAATTTATTGTATCACAAATATTTGGTATTATATAAACAAATTTAACATGTATACGATATAATGAAAATATTTTTCAATTAAAGATACATCAGATCATCAGAAATAAGAGTTTAGTATGGTATACAAAAGATGATAAATTAATTATAACATTTCTAAGAAAAAAACCTGATGTTCAAATTTTATAAAAATATAATATATAAAAAATTTGGATTGAAAGTTTTAAAATAATAAAATGAAAATCTAATCTATTAAAACTGAAGTACAAATTGGAATTAACCCTTAATTTTACACAAATATTACATCATATGCAACTGAAGAATATTCTACAATTAAAAATGAACATTTTAAAAGAAACAAAGATTTTTGAATTGATTTATTGTTACCATATCTTTCAATTAATGCATTTTCAAAATCAAATTCTAACTAAAAATTTATGGCAACAATAATTAATTTCATATATATATTACATAATTAAATACATAAATGATATGGTAAATATTTTACTAATTCCATATACATAATAGTTAATTCCATATTAATTAACCTATCTTTTAGGATTTTTTTTCTTATTATTTATCTACCTATCTTTAAATAGTTAATGAAAAATATTGTTTTCAAAGATATATAATTATATATTTATAAGTTATAAGTAATAAATAATATAAAAGTCACAGAAAGAAACATTTATATAATGCATAGATTAATATAAATATATTATGTTACGTATATTTTCATATAAATAATAGTCCAAGGTAAATTCATAAATGTTAAAAAACTAGAAATATATTGAACCATATATTTTAAATAATATATACAACAATTTATTTATAGATTATCTAATATACCATGATTTTGACCCGCTTTTAGCCATGGTATTGATATGTTTTTATAAGTTTATATATGTTTTGGAATCTATTAGGTATGTTTTCAGGTTCATGAGCATTTTGGAGTAAAGTGATGATTTAGGTGCCCTTTTGGAGCTTAAAGGAGAGTTTTTCGAGATGACTATGAAGATCAGACAACAATGATACATATCGATCGATACACACCATGTGTAATCGATCGATGACGCTTCCATATGTAATCGATCGATGACGCTTCCATAGAAGATGAAGTCGAGATACTCCATTGATCGATGTACACCATGTACCATCGATCGATATGAAGCGTGGAGAACAAGTCCGACTTGGCCGACTTGAAGCCCAAGTCTTTCCAATATTACAATAATTCCCCTGACGAGTTTTTAACCTAATGGAACTCATATCTATAGTTTTTGCCTATGTGTTTGGCTAGACATGCTTTTATTGTTCTAGTGCTTTTTGTACTTCAAAAGCTTTGCATACTTTTGATTTTGAATTCTTTTGTTCTATTCTATACTTAGCAATAAAGTATTTCTTTTCATCTTAATTCTAAAAGGTTATAGAATTCTAGATTTAGAAGAAACACACAAAGAGATTTGTTGTTCCAAGAACCAAAAGTTTAATCTTCTAATCTATGAGTTTTTATTATTGCCTTGCTGTTAGGAATCTCTCAGCTATGTCTGAGTACATTTCTTTGTTAGATTTAGGGTTCAAATAGTTATGAGGGATTAGCCTCTACTATGGAATGTTGAATTGTTGATATTCATTATCCAAATGAACCCTAATGCTTACTCTAGATTAGCTACCTAGAGTATGATCATGGATGTGATTTAACTTGTTAATCATTGTCCTGAAATCATTTGGCATAAGCTTAGATTCTCTAGGGATGTGCGAGAGCCGGTCTATGATCTTGGCGACCACAGTTTCGATTCAATCTTATGCTATATCGGTCGATACTCCTATAGAGTTATCGATCGACAGCAACCCATATCGTCCGATATCGCTGTCAAAACATCGGTCGATATTGCTGGCAATAAGATCAATGGATGAGTCTATTTAGAAATTGCTATTAGATTGTTGGGCTCAAAATCGGTACGACGGAATCAATAGCCAAAATTCCCCGCAAAAATATAAAAGAAATCGTTTTATAAAACTCGAAGATCGTTTTATAAAACTCGAGAATCATTTTATAAAACTCGAAGAATCCTTTTATAAAACTCGAGAATCGTTTTATAAAACTCGAGAAATCGCTTTATAAAACTCGAAGATTGTTTTATAAAACTTGAGAATCATTTTATAAAACTCGAGAATCATTTTATAAAACTCGAGAATCGTTTTATAAAACTCGAGAATCGTTTTATAAAACTCGAGAATCGTTTTATAAAAACTCGAAGAATCGTTTTATAAAACTCGAGAATCATTTTACAAAACCGCGAAAAACCGAAACCGCCGTAAAACGTGAACTAGTCACGACTAGTTCGCGTGCTGGCGAACTAAACCAGCCGGCTTAATTCGCCGTTGGGCGAACTAGAGACTTCCCGACTAGTTCGCCTGCTGGCGAACTAAGCCAGCGGGCTTAGTTCGCCAATGGGAGAACTAGAGACTTCCCGGACAGTTAGTCAAACCGGCGAGCTGGACCAGACCGGCTCAATTCTCCGTACGTTGAACCGACCATCCCGAGCCTCGATCTCTCGCATCCCCGATTTGAAACTTACGTCCTTCAACATGGTCGCATTCTGAACCACGACCGAAATGTCTCCCGTTTCGTCTCGAACCGACCCATCGTTCGAGTTTTATGATAAAAACCGTAAAACTCTGTTTTCTCGAAAAGAACTCGAAGAAATCGTATAAAACGGCAACGGTTAAACAAGACACCAAACATCGCCTAAACTATACAATTTATTCGAGATTTTTCATTAAAATCGTAAAAAAACGCATTTTTAATAAAAACGATGAGTAAATCGTAAAAAACGCGTTTTTAATAAAAATGTCGAGTAAATCGTAAAAGATGGAAACGACTAACCAAGAAACGAACATGGCTAAACATTACGATTAACTCGAGGAATTTACTAAAAACGGCATCGAATCAGGAAACAATTCCGTACAAGGTCGAAAAACGGATTTATCGCAAAACGGCCCGGAAGGTCCTAAAACGCGATAAAAGCCCATTTCGCGATCTCAACAGAATTTAACCCGAAGATACGATAACGTTTTGACGGTTTACTCGCAGAAGGAAAATAAATGTCAAGCTTGAAGATAAAAGGCAAGTTTGAAGATAAATAGAATATTTCCGCGGAAGAAAAGGAAGGATCGAGAAAAATGGAAGATTCCCGATAAACTCAGTTTCGGGCAAAATGGAAAGACTAAAACCGCCTAAAAGGGAGTATATAAGCAAGAGGCATAGGGCAGAAGCTGGGACACGATTTTCAGAGCTCTCACCACCAAAATAAGCATTTAGGAATATTTCCGTTTTCTGTTAGTGAGCTGCGTCTCAATTAGGGTTTTCGTTCTTAGACTTCTAGGGATTTCGCCGACGGCTCACGCAGCCAAGGCTACTCTCGTTGTAACAGTTCTTACGCAGATTCGGAATAAGAACCTCTTTGCTCTCAATTTCGTTTATTCTCTTTTAAATTCTAAGTTCGTCGTTTTCTTAATCTTCGTTGTGCGGTTCTGTAGATAGCCGGTTCCTCTGGAAACTTAGGGTTTTCCCAAAGTTTCCTTATTTACGATTTATTGACAGTAGGTGGATTTCGGTTCCCACAGTTTGGCGCTAGAAGGAGGTGCGGTCGGATCTATCTTACACCGAAGCCGCAACATGTCCAACGAAGAAACGATGACTGGTGACCAACAAACTCGCAACGAACGCGACAACGTTGATAAAACACCAACACCACAAGACGCGCCTGCGGCCAACGCTACAAACGCTAACGCCGAGACCGTCAAAAAGATGCTTTCTGAGTTTAACAAAAAAATCGGAAGAGCAGGAAAAGTTCATTGGTTCACTCGCAAAACGGGTCGAAACCCTAACTGCGTGAACCAGAGCGATTCACCCCACGGAACTACTAAAATCCGCGGAAGGAGGCTCGATTTCGCAACTCCTATGGATCGCCCCAGAACCGAGCAGGGTAACTTACCAGAGAAGGATTCCGGAAAAGAAAACCCTGACGCGACGCTGAACGAATCGGAAAAATCTCCTATTCGCGAACACGAAACCGAGGGCGACGACATCGAAAGGGTTAACCTGGAAACGAGTGACCAAGCCGACTTGTCAGACGAGGACGCTGACGTCCATCCTAGGAGAAGAAAAACTCGCATTTCTCCACCAGAGTCTTCTCCCGAGCGTTCTCTTACTGGAGACGAGGAGGAGTTTTACTTTGCGCGATACGCAAAAACTGCCGAGGAGCGATCTCCGGTTACTCGCAGCAAACGCCGACGAGGTCGGAAAACTGCTGGCGACCTGACCGAGATTCGCGATCTCCGCGAATGCATCACTAAAACGGCCGCAGCGGTAAAAGCGGTGAAATCTCAGATTGATCACGCTACCAGCGCCGCACCCGAAATCGATCGGCTACTGTACGAGTCTCGGAAAATGCCTTTCACGGCTCGCATCACCGAGGTCAAGCTGCCCGATCCCGGGAAACTTAAGGTGCCAACTTACGACGGGACATCTGATCCCAGAGCGCATCTGCAGGCTTTCCAGATCACCATGGGGCGAGCCAAACTCAAGGATCACGAAAAAGACGCAGGCTACTGCCCTCTTTTCATCGAAAACCTAGAAGGAGCAGCGCTGGAGTGGTTCGCCAAACTTAGGTGAAATTCGATCGGAAGTTTCCGTCGACTCGCTTCGGAATTTCTGAAGCAGTACTCGTTGTTCATCAATCCGGAAACATCTGACGCCGATCTATGGAGCTTGTCGCAAAAGGAAGACGAATCCCTCCGCGATTTCATGAGCAGATTCAAACTCGTCATGGCTAGGGTTAGCGGAATCAGCGACAAAGCCGCCATCGACGTGCTCAAAAAATCGCTTTGGTACAAGTCGAAATTCTGAAAGTGGATAACTCTCGAAAAACCACGGACGATCCAGGACGCGCTCCACAAGGCTACCGATTACATAACCATCGAGGAGGAGACTAAAATCCTGTCCGAGAAGCATAAGCCGACGAAAAAATCCGCGAAGGATAACGCGTCCGAGCAGAAGTAGAGAAAGAAGAATTCTCGTAACAACAAGTTCGTCCATCACGGGGGACAGGATCTCCAAGGGGCGCACAACTACGCCATCAACTCTGGATCGGAGCAAGGGCGAACCACGGGTAACACGTGGACGAGAAATTCGAATTACGATGAGAATTCCTTCTGCGACCTCCATTAAACCCGTGGGCATTCCACCGTGAACTGCAAAGTTCTCGGCGCCAGACTTGCCGCAAAATTGGTCGCGGGAGAACTCTCCGAGATATCCAGCGTCAAGGATCTCATCCGCGATTCGGATCGCCTTCCGAAGAATGATAGGAACGCACGAGCGGAAACTCCGCCTCAGGGAAACCAGTCGGGCAAAAAACGCGGACGAAGGCAAGACGAGAAGGGTAACGACGCTAACCGCCGAAAATCAACATGATTATCGGTGAATCGCAATATTACAATGACACCGTCTCGTCTATCAAATCCTACCAACGCAAAGCCGAAACCGGCTCGAGTTGGAAGGTGTCATCGGACGACACTCCAAAGGGCATAATCTCATTCGACGATGCTGAGACCGGCGGAATCGACCAACCGCATGCCGATCCCCTTGTCATCGATTTGGTGATAAGCAATCTAGAAGTCACT
Organism: Eruca vesicaria subsp. sativa; assembly: GCA_932364175.1. Classification (NCBI taxonomy): domain Eukaryota; kingdom Viridiplantae; phylum Streptophyta; class Magnoliopsida; order Brassicales; family Brassicaceae; genus Eruca; species Eruca vesicaria. Next base: position 163,188 of record CAKOAT010285154.1, on the reverse strand, counting down.
CGAATTCTGGTCGATACCGGAAGTACCGTCAACGTCATCTTCCGCAACACGTTAACACGTATGGGAATAGAACTATCGGAAGTCGAACCTATTCCAAAACCATTGACCAGCTTTTCCGGCGAGACATCGATGACCTTGGGATCGATCCGGCTACCGGTGGCAGCCAAAGAAGTGATGAAAATTGTCAACTTCGCAGTAGTCGATTTCCCGGCCATCTACATTGTTATCATGGGCACGCCTTGGATAAATTTCATGAAGGAAGTTCTGTCGACGTATCACTTAGGCATCAAATTCCCAACGCCTACGGGAGTCGCAGCAATTTGGGGATGCCAAAGACAATCGTGATCCTGCTTCCTGGCCGAACACAAGCTGAGGTAATTGGCGGTCGCAATCTTGAAACCAAAACGGGCATAGGTCACGCCACCGCCCGCAGAAGATGACCCAAAGCAAGCAACGGTCAAGAAACCACAAGTTTCCGCACCCATCGCTTCTACCCGGCCGGAGGAGACAATCCCGGACAAAGACATCAATCCCACGACTGAAGCGATCGAGAAGTCTGCGACAGCCGAGTAAGCACACTCGCGCAAACAATCAGAACTACGAGATGGCTTGATTTCCGAAAGGAATACTTAGGCAGCTCGCCTAAAAGACGAGCTCAGCTATCCCTCCTTCCAAAACGGGGGGGGGAGGGGGGGAGTGGGTGAGTATACGAGTATTCGTATACTCCTAAATTTTTAGAACTTTCACTTTGTAATCGAAAAATTTTTGAAACTTTTTTAATAAAGACAAAGTTAGAATATTGTAAAATCTCCGCTACAATCGAAAACGCAAAAAACAAATTCCAAACATCCAGAAAATATTTCCGCAGCAACAACTACTTAATCCGCCAAAAGACTACTAAATCCGGTAATTCGTCGAAGACCGGTAAGTCAAAAGACGAAGAACGAAGAATGGACGATCCCAAATCATCGATGAAACTAAGGTATGTCCGATTTGAAAATTTTATTACACTTCTAATTTCTCGTAGGTAAGAAATGAAAACGTCTTGTAAACTGCCTAGAGAACTTAGAATTTAGAGGATAGTGTAGCATGCTAAGTCGTAAGCAATTTTTTTCTATCTCGATTTGTTGTTCTCTAGCCATTCAGGCATAACTCGCAAACCGATACAATCTCTCGTACAAGCAAGAAACGATCGCCACGCATTCGAACATACTCATTTCTTAAAAGAAAGAAGGAGCTAGAGACGCTGACGTCGTCTTAAAACCGACTCGCTCCTAGAAATTTTCGTAAACTAGACATACTCCAAGTCATCGCCAATCTACCACAGTCTTTAACCTACCCGGATTATCGATCATCCGAATCCTTCAAAGGAAACTCATCTTTTTCTTTTCGTCGAATATTTTCCCTCGCATCGAGAAAACGCTTTCTATAAAGCAAACTCTCAGACAATGCGACGCCTCGTCAAAATCATGCCAAACGCAAACGACAATCTAAGAACCGTCTAGGCGCTAAAGACTGATCCAAACCGTCTGGGAAATCATCTCGAGGAATATACAGCATCTCTCGTCGCAATCATGCGGTTAGAAAATCTCTGCGAAACTCGATGATTTGCCGAAGTCATAAAGATATTCTCGAACTTGATAAAACAAGTATAGGAATCGAAAAATTATACGAGAAATCTTTAGGCATCGAATCATTGATCTCATTTTCCGTCAAACCAAGAGAGTCACGGAATAATGTCAAGAACATTTGCGGCTAAAGAAAAATCGAGAACACAAAGCAGCAATAGAGAACACGTCCTCCCTTCTCGCCGACTGATCCTATTGCTGATCATATGATTCATTCCGTCCGAGAAACTCGCTAGAACATTTTGCGACTAGATCTCGGTGAAATAACTTTTGGTAAAACTCCGCGAGTGACTCCGAAAAAACCATCACCGAAGAATCAAAAACTAAGCGGAAAGGTTTCTCGAAGAATCTGTGGAAACATTGTTAACCCAACGACTTTGGTTGTGCGGCTGAACACAACCTTCACGCCAAGCCAATACATTCAACAGATATTGCAAACTTGTCGAAAATCGACTAAGTTCTGTATTCTCGCGATTCACTCTATTTCCGAAGCAAGTTGCCTACAAAATCCGACGTATAAGAAAACACTCGTACCAGAGCTCCTAAAGCCGTACGAATCTCGGAAGATCAACACTTAACAAAGCGCCGTAACGAAAAACACTTCGTTTCGGGGAAACAACTTACGCGACCTCTCGGTCCTAATTGCTCTAGCACAAATCATAAAACTACCTAACATCCAAATAGGAATGCAAGTTTTAATTGCGAATATCCGCAAACGAACCAAAATGTTCCTGCAAAGCAAAGTTAAGACAAAATCCTCGCAACACCGCGCAACATCTTCGAGCCCGCAAACGTTCCGAACACGAAACGCGGCATATAAAATAAAAACCAACTTTCGGCACTGCGAGACGTCGCAGACGCCCGGAGATTAGTTTTTCGACACAAATACCTTCTCCGATAAAGTCATTTTCTTGGAAGACCTAACAGTCCGTTCGCGACTATAAAATACGCAAAATTTCTTAACATACGTATCCTTCGTGAAGGCCAAAGCAACGTAAACATCTATCACCTAAAAAGTTTGTTGCTGATCACAACAAACTCGCAACAGTCCTAAACAAACTCAAGTTATCTCGCAGAGATGAACACCCGATACAAGGGTAATAGCATTATAAAAGAAATCCAAACTTTTGGTCAGCACTTCCGGGCAACTTAGAAATTGTTCCCGGTGATATGTTTGGTTCCAACCAGACGAATCGTACAAGCCGAGAACCTATCGCGGATTCTAAATCGGTATGGAGTCAGGTTAAAATCTCAATAGGCAAAACGAAAGCCGACTAGTCATCGCATAGTATCAATCCGAAAGTAAACCTAGTTTTTGCCCTAAACCCAGCACACTGGTCTCTAACGTCTCAAGGCATGAATCGAGATCCTAAAGGCATGTATCTTCGTCAATATCTAAACGCTCACTCGATTTACTAAACATCCTAACACGAGCAAACAAACAAGGCGATCCAAAAAGGAAAAGGAATTCGAGACGACAACTCGCGGACCTCCCTCAATATCAACTCATATTCTTCTCGCTACACTCATACGAATAAAAACACGCTCTTAAAAAAAACACAAACTGATGCCATCGACATCAATATGCTCGACAACTTCCGCACGACACATAACTAGGCTGTAAAGGCCTCACTGCGAAACAGGTCATACGAACCTTAACTCCAAAACGAACTACGAAAGGCTTGATCCCCTCAAAAGGGTACGTAGGCAGCCTTGACAAGGCGCAGCCCTAATCTTAAACGCTTTCCGCTTCCTGGAGAGTGGAAAGATCACTTTCAACGGACCTTTCCAACCATTAATTCCGCCTAACTTAACTAAAACTGGCTAACCACTCGCAAGAACCTTATGCTAAAGGCTCAAGATTCTAGCGAGCTGGGGGGCTAACTGTTGGGGTCAAAATCGGTACGACGGAATCAATAGCCAAAATTCCCCGCAAAAATATAGAAGAAATTGTTTTATAAAACTCGAAGATTGTTTTATAAAACTCGAGAATCATTTTATAAAACTCAAAGAATCGTTTTATAAAACTCGAGAATCGTTTTATAAAACTCGAGAAATTGCTTTATAAAACTCGAAGATTGTTTTATAAAACTCGAGAATCTTTTTATAAAACTCGAGAATCATTTTATAAAACTCGAGAATCGTTTTATAAAACTCGAGAATCTTTTTATAAAAACTCAAAGAATCGTTTTATAAAACTCGAGAATCTTTTTACAAAAACTCAAAGAATCGTTTTATAAAACTCGAGAATCATTTTAGAAAACCGCGAAAAACCGAAACTGCCGTAAAACGTGAACTAGTCACGACTAGTTCGCCTGCTGGCGAACTAAGCCAAGCTGGCTTAGTTCGCCAGCAGGCGAACTAGAAGCTTCCCGACTAGTTCGCCTGCTGGTGAACTAAGCCAAGCTGGCTTAGTTTTCCAGCAGGCGAACTAGAAACTTCCCGACTAGTTCGCCAGCAGGCGAACTAGAAGCTTCCCGACTAGTTCGCCTGCTGGCGAACTAAGCCAGCCGGCTTAGTTCGCCGTTGGGCGAACTACAGACTTCCCGGACAGTTCGTAAAACCGGCAAGCTGGACCGGACCGGCTCAATTCTCCGTACGTTGAACCGACCATCCCGAGCCTTGATATCCCGTTTCATCTCGATCCGACCCATCGTTCGAGTTTTAGGATAAAAATCGTAAAACTCTGTTTTCTCGAAAGAACTCGAAGAAATCGTATATAACGGCAACGGTTAAACAAGACACCAAACATCGCTTAAACTATACAATTTATTCGAGATTTTTCATTAAAATCGTAAAAAACGCATTTTTAATAAAAACGACGAGTAAATCGTAAAAAACGCGTTTTTAATAAAAATGTCGAGTAAGAGGGAGTATATAAGCAAGAGGCATAGGGCAGAAGCTGGGACACGATTTTCAGAGCTCTCACCACCAAAATTAGCATTTAGGAATATTTCAGTTTTCTGTTAGTGAGCTGTGTCTCAACTAGGGTTTTCGTTCTTAGACTTCTAGGGATTTCGCCGACGGCTCACGCAGCCAAGGCTACTCTCGTTGTAACAGTTCTTACGCAAATTCGGAATAAGAACTTCTTTTCTCTCAATTTCGTTTATTCTCTTTTAAATTCTAAGTTCGCCGTTTTCTTAATCTTCGTTGTGCGGTTCTGCAGATAGTCGGTTCCTCTGGAATCTTAGGGTTTTCCCGAAGTTTCCTTATTTACAATTTATTGACAATAGGTGGATTTCGGTTCCCACATAGATCTTTCTAAGAATCGAAGTTCTTATATATCTTGCAAGAAATTCATTAAAACATCTATAGCATTATAATCCTAATAAGAATCTAACTACTTCATTTATTGTTTTAAACCAAAACCCATTCTTTTAGTGTTTCAGACAGTAGAAGCCCTCAGAAAGCCATCTTGGAGAGACCCACGGATATCTTTGAGTCTATGGAGATAGAAAAGGAAAACCATGGAAGAGTTCTCAGAAAAAGGAAAGAGAAGATACCGAAGCCTTATAAAAGGGAAGCTAATGAGAGAGAATTGTCAAGCTTCAGAAAAAGAGTTCTCAGAATACCTAGAGAGAAACCTTTTGAAGAAGCCTACTTTTCACACAGATTGTGGATGTTTTTCAGAGAGACAAGAGAGACAGAGGAAGACATAAAGAGGATGTTTCATTAAGTCAGAGACAGTCTAACGAAGAAGACCACACTGGAGAAGAAGAGCGATACATGGAAGTTCACAATACCCTGTTCCATCAGAGGTGTTGAGTTCCCTCGTGCCCTATGTGATACAGGATCTGGAGTCAGCATCCTACCCAAGCTTATGACATACCAGCTAGGTCTGAAGATAGAGCCTACTGAAGAATCTTTCATCTTTGTATATTGTTCTCAGCAGAACTCTGGAGGAATAGTTAGATACCTTGAGGTAAAGATTGGAGATGCCCTAATTCCTACAGACTTCCATGTCATGGCCAACAAGCTCAACTTCAAGACTTCTCTACTATTTGGAAGAGCCTTCTTAGCCACCATTGGAGCCGTTTGTGATCTCAAATCCAACAAGCTATATCTGACCCTCATCAACCCTACCATCCACTACAACTCTGTTCCAGTCATCAAGTTTCCAAAGATGAAGAACCCAGCACTCGTAGCAACATGTTTCTGTGCCCACGAGTATGATTCCATGGCCGAGTACGAAACCGATCCAGAGGTATCGACCGATGGCAGTCTTCTACCATCGACCGATACCAGCCGACCCGAATCGACCGATGAATACACATTGTCATCGATCGATCTGCTATTCCCCAAGATCGAGGAAGAGTTTCCAGACGGCAATATTGGCACCAATGATTGGAATAACGATCATTACATGCCCGAGCTAGCTAGCATCACTACTCAGGAGGAGTATGATGAAGATTATGAAGAGGAACGAGCCACCGAGTATAGATCTCTTCGCGAAAACGAAGCCAGACTTTCCTTCCTATCCCACATCTTCAGACCATCGACCGATAGAGACCCTTCTCCATCGACCGATAGAGACCCTTCTCCATCGACCGATATGCCCCGACCCAGATCGCTCAAACAACGTTTTGCATCAACGAGCGACGAACCTTACTGCGCATCAGTCTATGTCCCACATGAGCCACGAGACGGATATTAGTCGATTGGAAGTTGGGTAAGCAGTTATCATGAGAGTTTTGCAGTGGATACAACAGAACTACCATCCGCGATCCGACCTGAAGCACACGTATCGACCGACATATTCCTCAACAGATCGACCGATGCACCTGCTATACCATCGATCGATACAACCTCTACACCATCCGAGGTACAAACACATAAAATCGATTTTACATTACTAACTCCGGATGAAGATGGTATTTTCAGGGATCCAGAAGGTCATGAACGAGCACTAGATGGAAAAATCATTCCAATATCCAAAGAAGACGTTGCAGACATCCTTCAAATGGCCAATGGACCAATCAGTCCCTACATACAACCACCCATCTACCAGGACGATCAGCACCAACCACCTCATAAGCAAGATGGTGCAGAAAACCTACATTCCAACTCAGCAGATCCAGAAAATCAACGCATATCGATCGATACATGGAAGAAAGCATCGATCGATATACATCGCGAGTTTGGGAAGAGAGCTTTCAAACATGGAGTTCGTCGTTTCTTCTGGGAAAAGAAAGACAAATTTGGTGTCTATAGAGAAGAGAATGGTTATGCACGAAGCATCAATGGTGACATCATCCATGTCTACAAAGAAGATATTGAGAAGCTGCTTAATAGAGCTACACTGTTTGAGCGCTCTTGTATCTGTTTACCAGAGCATGCTGAACAGTTTACTAAAGGAGTTCCAGTTTGCAAGCTCTACACACAAGCAGAGGTTACATACATGCTGAATGAAAGAACCAGTGAACACAACTGGGAGAAAGCAGGATTGAGCTTAGAACATGAGAAAGCCATATCGAGACTTCAAGGAGAACAACTATGGAATTTTTCTAGCAATGACCTCGCTCGCAAAGAGAGAAATCCCTACAAGAAGAGGTGGATGCACTTCGCAAAGAACTTGAATCTCAGACACGACCACCGACCGATGCAGCACTATCAGCATCGGTCGACACGACCTTTAAAGCACCTATCGAGATTCACTTACATAAGCTATCGATCGATGATATACCCAGCACATCGATCGATGATCCAACACCAGACTACTGTACCAGAGAAGAACTTGAAGAAGTCACTAGAGATATCTACAGATCTATCGAATCCTGTGAAGAGGACGCACATAGATCACTCGGCAAATTTTGCGGCAGGTACAAGGTGACGTTCAAGAATTGAAATGCACAGTGGAGAATATTCAGCAGGAGATCGAAAACATCAAGTACCAGCTCACGAGCCAACCTGCACAATCCGCATCGATCGACGAGCCTTTGCACCCATCGACCGACGGACATCCATCCACATCGCTCGACAGGACTACACCGAGATCGATCGATACTACCCTATCGCCTGTGCACAATACTCAAAACCTCAACACCATGCCAATGAGTACTGATCTAGAGAACATCTACAGCCACGCTGGATGACATGAGTGCAGTTTATCAAGCATTGAGGAGTGGTTACAGAGAATCCACTATGAGGTCCATGGTTTGCAAGCTAGTATGACCAGAAGTGAGAAAGCCACAAGAAGCTTCCTAACTTCATGGTTTGAAGAATCACAAGACAAGGAGGATACTTGTTTCCCAACAAGTACATGCAACCCACCTCACTAGCCACCATACCTCCATAGTCAAGCTAAATGACTTTAACTAAGCGCTGAATGGGAGTCAACCCACTGTTAGGTATTTTATTACTTAGTTTTATTTTATTTTTACTTATTACTTTTGTTTTTATTTGTTTTTAGGAACATAGCTACACGATCACTACCTCTATCGACCTATGTGACCCTATCTACATCGCCGACATAACCCTATACATGACGATCGATGGAAATGACTCACCATCGATCGACACGAACATTGGTCAGGTATATCGTTCACAATTTCGATATCAGTTACACATTTATTACTTCTTATGCTCTAACTCCGACTGGTTATACATTGAGGACAGTGTATGATTTAAGTCTGGGGGGAGTGAATCACTGATGCTACTTTACCTTTTTGATCTCTTTAAAAAGTTTTCAAAAATTGGTTTTATTGAGTCAAGAAAGAGACAAAAATATTTCAAAATTTTTTTTTTTGCTTTTTATCTTACTACTCTTTAGCACCATTCTTAGAATTGTTGATTGCAGAATGTACTATATATGCTAAAGTGGATCACCGATCATCCTATGACAACATTTTTCATGATTGTTTGGAAGAACCAAAGCTGATTTCCAACCTAACCTGACATCTATTGCTTGTCTTGGGGCTTGGTATACAAGGGATCGGAATCCTCATACAAGTTTGGAAGGTAAAAGTCTCAAAAATTTTGGTTTCCTTCTCTCCTTCCTTTGGCATCCCATAAAGAGAAAATAAAAGATTGAGATGATTTCCTGAGAGGCAGAGGGAGAGGTATATTACCCATGATCCCACTATTCTAAATTAAAGGAATGATCACACATTGTGGAAGCGAGGGAGAGGTAAATTACCTATGACCCCATTATTCGCCTAGACTTTGCCAAACAGAGACTATAAAAGTTGAAAGATCAATAAGATGAACATTAGTTGTTCATTGGGATTGATATAAAAGAAAAGAACGTTTGGGATTCAGAGAAGGGAGATATAGGGAGAAAAGAAACCAGGATGAGAATGCCTGAAACTTGTTTGAGTTGAATCCAAGTGTTCTTTGATCGATACTCCCAAGGTAAAGCCTACACCTTTATTTTATGATTAAATGAAATCAGTAGAGGGGATAGACAGACAGGATTGTATAAGTTGATTGGCTAGATGAATTTGGTTGCTAAGCTAGGATATGGTATAATGTACTTCTGTAGTTAGTAATATGAGATGTGGCTTGCAACAAAGTAGGGGCAATATTTTCTTAACAAAACTTATCTCGTCTATTAAATGTCACCATGAGAATGATGATATATCGACATATGGAGAAAAAAAATATGAAATGAAAACATTTGGGATGGATTCTCCATTCTCAAATGTCTTGAAATAGAGAAAAACATGAAATAAAGAACATTTGAATGGATTCTCCATTTTCCTTATATTTGAAATGGTTTTGAGGTATGAAATAAATAAAAGAAATAGTGAGACATTAAAAATGTTTGATATAGTATGAAAAACTCATGAAAATGTCGATATAGAGAATATATTATATAATACATTAACAAATGTATACAACTATAACAAAAAATCTTAATATATGTAATATAAAGTGTAGTATGAGTTTTGTATCATATAGTCTTTGAAATATAAAGTGTAGTACAACTACATGAAAATCTTAATATATGAAATATAGCATCATATCATGGTTAGAGTAATATGGGTTTATAAAGTAGTCTTTGAAATATAAGGTGTAGTACAACTATATGAAAATATTAATATAAGAAATATAGCATCATATCATCAATATATGATGCATATACCAGAAAATGTCAACCAAAAAATTATAATGTTGGAAATCTATATCTTGAAATCGTATAATATAAGATCTACAATCAACTACATTGGCTACAAAGTGTAGGCCAGTGTAGTATGAGTTTATATCATATAGTCTTTGAAATATTAGGTGTAGTACAACTATATGAAAATCTTAATATATGAAATATAGTACAATATCATGATTAGAGTAATATGAGTTTATAAAGTATAGTCTTTCAAATATAAGATGTAATACAACTATATGAAAATATTAAGAGTGAATGATGCCAATATACGTAAGAGAGGACGAAAACAGGCATCTTCCTTACCGATTTTAAATGGACCCAATATCTACCTTTTGAGCTGTCTAATTACGGAATTACCCTGCACTCAGCTTGAGATTAGCTTACGTCATAAGCTACGGTGATTTGGGAAGATTTTGTTTAGATTTAGTAAATATATTATGGAGATTATTTTCCGACATCGAGGTGGCTACTAGATTTTGTATCAGAAGGGATTAAATCTCGACCGTCTATTGACTGACACGAACGGCGCCGAGATATCGTATCCAAGACAAATCTAAAACCTTTACATACAAGAACAAAGTAAGCATAGGAGATCGTTCATCTTCTTTATCTCTTCCCTCTATAAAAACCAGTAACCTGTAAAGCTTGCTCAGATCCGCTTTCTCCGACCTTTGGTCATAAGCTTAAAAAAGAAAGATTATGTGACCTTTTTTAATCCATATCGGGAGCTTTCTGCTGAGTTGGAAAGGTAGTGTGAAAGTTTAAACCTGATTGAGAAAGTTTATTTATTTCTTGTTCTTATTCATTAAATGATATTAACCGGGAACATAGTTATAAAAGTCGTAAGCTTTACTCAATCATTCTTTTTAATGTTGTAAGGCCGTTGTTGCATTGTAATTTTGTATTTATTGCTCAAAACCCTAACTTTTGTTTTCTTATTATTGAGCTCATCAAAAGCATATTTGTTGAATAGAAATTTTCGTCAGCTAATTTCTATTATTTATTTTTCATATAGATGTTGATTTATGTGAAGCTTTGGAGGGGAGAATGGAAGAAGACTGCTTCGGACGAGTGGCATTTCCACCCTGATATGGATGAGATTGGAACAAGAGTGATGATCAACGACGACGCAACATATGAGTCCATCGAAGATATGGTAAGGAGACACTATTCCTTACGCGAGACAACGCCACTCGTGCTAACCTTTCGTCTTCCAATCTGGATGTTGTCTTCAATCGCCTACAAAACTCCACCAACAACGATAACCACCACCGAAGACCTAATGCGTGCATGGCCAGGACATATATAGGAATTTTCCATACACCATCAAGACAAAATCATTGGGCAGGACATATATAATCATTATAATTAATATATAAGGTCATCCATCCAACTCATTACCTTTCCACCAACATCGGTTTCACGAGCATGGCCAGGACATATACTTCGGTTCCCAATTCTGTCAGCTTCTTCATGTTCCTCGCCATCACTATAGTCATCATCTGATCCACCCGAGCCCCCTTCATTTACTCCTTCCGTTAGTGCAGGCACGGCTTCAATCATTACAAGTTGTAACGCCAGGACAAATCCCTTTAAAGCTATAGTGTTTTGGGATAGAGATACTTCGTTTCTCTCTTTCATACTGGTGATAAGCAAGTCAAATGATGCACGACCCCATGGAAATGCCAAGAATGCTTCCAAATCTTTTATCTTTTCCGCATATTCATGTGAAATTCGTGGTGTGTGAGTGGTCGGGAGAACAACTGCTGCGAGCAGAGCAAGATATGCATATTTCATCCTTATTTCTTTATCAGTTACGCTTCTATTTTTCAGCATCCTTACCACTGAGCTCACAGGGACTACTATCAATGTACCAAATAGCTCGGCCCAGTATGGCCTCTCGTTTAGAGCTCTCTTTGCCTTCCTTTTTCCACCCGCCGGTAACTTCCCACAATTGAGACCTGTGACTATGGCAAATTCCCTTACTGAAAACCGAATGGGTTTCCCTGCAAACAAGAACCATGCTTCATGTTTCTTGTTCACCTTCAATTGTCTGGACATAATATATCTACCAAATCTTCCTGAGAATGTCGGTTTTTCTGCAATTTCGACAAGCTTTCCGAAAGGTGATCTACGCAAAACTTCGACTTCATCTTCCTCCAGTGCGCGAATTATATCGCTAATCGCAAATGGTTTATGATACGGGGTAATCCTAACACCAACGGGTTCTTCGCCCGAGAGCAAACATCCTCTCCGGTAGTCTCTGTACCGCGTCTCCTGAACATGGATTTCTCTACTCTACGATTTGTATAAAACTTCTTCACTTTTACAAAAGTTTAGAAAAGGGGGAGAGGTTTTGAAGCAGAAATTCACAATCCGACGGTTTCAAATTTCAAATTGCAAATCTATTAGATAACGTAGATCTCATCTCTGACATCAGATAAATGGTAAGATTTTCGTATTGAACCAAATCTTTAACCAAATCTTTCGATATCTTTTACTTGCTACGATACGATAGGGGTATCAGTGTCCTTACCGAAGTTTGAACAGTGTGAAACAGTTGCCTTGGGTACTCTCCTAATTTCCCACTTATTCTAGTATATGGAGTTCAATTTCACAAATATTAATATGTGAAATATAGCATCATATCATCGATATATGATGCATATACCAAAAAATGTCAACCAAAAAATTATAATGTTGGAAATATATAGATTGAAATCGTGTAATATAAGGTATATAGCACAATAGAAATGTATGAAATATAGTAAAATGGTTAGAGTAATTAATGGAAAGAGAGAATAAATCCGATATAGTTAATATGTGATATGATTTGTAACAATTGATATATATATAGATGTAAGACCTAAAAATAAATTACCAAAAAGCCATTAATGAGGTTGCAGACAACTTCCATCAGTCGATTTTTCAAGGGTGCCTTCACTTTTATAATTTAATCTATACTATTATAAAGTGAAAACATTTTTATTGAAGTAGATAAATACCGTTGTTTAAATTCATCTGCCTCTGGAATTTCAGGATTAACAAACATCTCTAGGTTGTGAGTCAAACCCACCCCGCTGACCCGCCGACCCGCGGGTCTTATTTTTTTTTCAAAAAATCCGACCCGCACTACCCGCAAACGTATAAATTTATATCTGCACCCACCCCGCTTTATTTGCGGGTAACCTGCAGGACCCGCGGTTATATCTTTTTTTAAAGATAATTATTTAATTTAATTTTTATTAAAAGAATAGAAATTATATATTTATAATAAAAATTAATTATTTTAAAAAAAATTAATTCTTTTTTTTAAATCAGCGTATTTTAAAAAATATTTATTTATTTTCACAAAAAAAAAGTTTCTAACAAAAAAAAAAACAATTTAAAAAAAATGAAATAAAAAAAATTGCGGGTTGGCGGGTACCCGCGATTCAAAATCCACCAACCCTCACCTGCCCCGCATAAAATACTTATAACCCGCACCCGCAAATCAATTTTTTCAAATTGTTTGACCCACACCCGCCCCACAGCGGGTTAAACAGGGCGGGACCTGCGGGTGATGACTTAGATTCCCAGCCTACTTACATCATAAGCATTTGAGATTTAGACCTCACCTATAACCAAAAAAAAATCATAAGCATTTGAGTAATTTCTTCTGACATAAAACAGAAAAATGAAGGAATGATCAAAACATTGAGTTACTAGAAACATATTTCCAACTATATAAACAAAGGTCATCTATACTATTAAAAGAGAAGGAGTCTAAATAAATCTACTTAAAAAAGTTGTTTGGACCCATTAGACTAACATTTTTAGTCTTTCCTTATATTTCTCTAACTATATAAATACTTTACAATTTAAATAAACTCATTTATTACTTTCCATAATCTATTATAAAATTTCTCTAACAATAAATATTCATGATATCATAACTATGACACTTTAGTTTAGTTAATTATATGCAATCAATTATTAAATTTTGATATTACATTCTAAGAACTAAATGATTAATTTTATGATATATAAAAATTAAATGGGTCTAGACATTATAAGTTGGAGATTCAAACGAAATTGGTCAAAAATTAATTTAAAGAAGATATGTTTATTTATTTTACATGATATATTTTGATTTAATTTTAAATGTAAACTAACCTACTATTTAAATATCAGATAGGTTGAATATTTTTGATAAANTAAATGGGTCTAGACATTATAAGTTGGAGATTCAAACGAAATTGGTCAAAAATTAATTTAAAGAAGATATGTTTATTTATTTTACATGATATATTTTGATTTAATTTTAAATGTAAACTAACCTACTATTTAAATATCAGATAGGTTGAATATTTTTGATAAAAATATTCAGGTAATTCATTGATTTGTCTAATTTGGTGTTAAATAGTATTTTAGGTTATTTAGTGTTTAGATATTATATATAATTAATATTTTTAGGTATATAATTTATATAAAAAATATTTAAATACCTATTTGGTTTCTCAGTTTGATTTCTATTTTTAGATTCTAGAGATATATGGTATGATCGATTATTTATGAAATTTGGTTTAGTTTAATTTCGTTTTTTTTTTTTTAATTTAAAAAATTAAGTACCCATTTGTGCATAATCAAAAAATAGAATCCACGCTTCTCAATGGGTTAATAACAATCTTTTGATTTTAAGATCTTTTTACCATATTCATTTTTTAAATTTTACAAGACTGAAATAAAATAATAGAACAACAACCCTCTCATTTTATAAATACAAGGTATCTCGAACCCCTTTTACCATCAACTCAATCAAATTTAAAAACACCATCAAAACCAATCAAAATATCTATTCCGAAATATTTGGCTTTACGGTTAACAAAAAAAATCCCGCGCTTCTTAAGCGCGGGTCAAAATCTAGTTTAGTTTAAAATCGAAACAAAAGTTTTTATTTTCAAGGAATACCTCTACATTGCCCAATCTTAGCAAATCATAGAAGACATGTCACCATGTCTTCTGTTTCTTGGCTAGTTGTATAAAGATTCTCAGCAAATTTACCCCAAAGGCTCCAATCTAATCTCTGAACACTAATAGAATTGCATACCAAGTTATAAATCAATATGTTTATAGCCCTATATCTTTATATTAAATATATAAGACTTATGAAATGTCCACAAGACTAAACTCCAACTTATTCCTTTGTTTCCCACCGCTACACCATATGGTATCCAGATAACCCAAGTCTTAAACTTTTCCAATAACATCTAGATAAAAATATACTCGTGTTAGATAGTTCCATGGTCTCCCCTATGTCTTTCATGAAATGTTTCCATGTATGAAGGATTTTGACTTGGATGCGACATGCAGTCTTCCTTGGTTTTATATCGCTCAAGAAAGACAACTGCAAATTATTTTCCATTTTTCTTTTTAGGTATCTCAAGGAATGATAAATATAGTGGTTAAGAGAGGCTATATTTATAATAGGTAGGGACTATATACATTTAGGTTACGCAAATGTAGGGAAGAATATTTAGACAATTTTTTAAAAAATATCTCTTTCGTGGAATAAAGAATATTTCTTGAAGATATTTTGGATTAGATAGAAGTTTAAAGTATAATAGTTAATGGTAATCCAACTACGGTAAGTTACCAAAATTTATGGAATCCAACCAAAGAATAACTAACCACGATATTGATTGTGGTTAATCTAAACTTGTAGATGAAGCAATTTATTTATTTTAGTAGGAAGATAATTATAGAAAATAGTTTTTGCAATATTTTCTTAACAAAACTTATCTCGTCTATTAAATGTCACCATGAGAATGATGATATATCGACATATGGCGAAAAAAAATATGAAATGAAAACATTTGGGATGGATTCTCCATTCTCAAATGTCTTGAAATGGAGAAAAAAATGAAATAAAGAACATTTGAATGGATTCTCCATTTTCCTTATATTTGAAATGGTTTTGAGGTATGAAATAAATGATAGAAGTAGTGAGACATTAAAAATGTTTGATATAGTATGAAAAACTCATGAAAATGTCGATATATAGAATATATTATATAATACATTAACAAATGTATACAAATATATCAAAATCTTAATATATGTAATATAAAGTGTAGTATGAGTTTTGTATCATATAGTCTTTGAAATATAAAGTGTAGTACAACTATATGAAAATCTTAATATATGAAATATAGCATCTGATATATGGTGTTTTTAGCATATTCTAACAATGTTTTCTAGAGTGTTTTTGAGTTTTTATCAAGTCTTTTTAGTCCTTTTTAAGTCATTACAGGTATGGAGTTGCTTTGGATGGAAGATGGACCAATTGGAGAAAAAGAGTGCAGTGTTTTTAGCATATTCTAACAATGTTTTCTAAAGTGTTTTTGAGTCTTTATCAAGTCTTTTTAGTCCTTTTTAAGTCATTACAGGTATGGAGTTGCTTTGGATGGAAGATGGACCAATTGGAGAAAAAGAGTGCAATTTGGGAATTTTCACGCGGAACAGTCTCGCGGAACAGCTGTTCCTGCGGCAGCGATTTTTAAGGAAAATACAACATATTTCGGGATTTGCCCTAATTCTCCTATTTTTCTCCCCCATCCACCAGCAGGCTCCATATATCTTCTTTTCCTATTTTCTACATTAGACTACGCTACTTTTTACCAGAAAAACAACTCTAGAGCTTTTGATTTCAATACTTGTATCTTTGAGGGAGAAGGATCTCTACAACCTTTGGAGAAGATTTATGACCCCTCTTGCTTATTATTTATTGATTCAGACATGTTTTCTTCATCTCTAATCTCTTTGTTTTCTCTGTTCATGGCTGAGTAGTCAGCTTGCTTAGTCTAGGGTGTTAGGGTATTTAGATCTATGAGCTAAATACAAATAAGGTTCATTAATTGATTGTCTCCATTCATGTTCATACTTATTGCCTGCATTAAACTAGCTAATTAATGCTTGAACCTAGGTTTAATCTATTCATCAAAAGTGTTTTAGGTTGCTAGAAATAACTTGAATTGGCAGCTCGTCCCTAACCAGCGAAAGTAGATGTTAGGGCGTGTTGTGAACTTATCGAATCTGATCTTAATGTTTGCTTTCATGTTTTAGTCCAAACGAGAGTTTAGGTATTAAGGCTGATTGTTAAAAGGGGAAATACCACGAGAGTGGGTCAATCTTTATTTGTCTTTTGAGTTCTAGACTTGTGCTTAATAAAACCTTGAATAGATGTTTGGCTCATGATCGTTTGATACCCAATACTTCACCCTAGGCTAGCATACTCTTTAATCTGAAACCTAAATCAATTCGTGTTACTTGCTTGTTTTATTTTCTTAATTTAAAAACCCCATATTGTTTTAGCTTAATATTGATCCTATAAAAATAAAGTGTAATATTTGGTCTCTGTGGATTCGATCCTCAAGTACTACATTGAACCTCTTATTTGAGAGAGTAGCTTGAAGGTTAATTTGAGTATATCAAATTTGGCGCCGTTGCCGGGGACCATCTTTTTACCTTTATTTTTCGGTTATTTATTTAGTCTAAAACTTCTGAGTTGCCTTATCTTATTTGTTGAAGCTAATGTTCCAGGTGCATGACCAGTAGACATACTCGGAGCAACGCACAAGGAGAATTAATTACACTTAGCAACCAAGAGCTAGCAAGGTTAGAAAGAACCAATCGACAACAACAAAGGCCGAACAACGCCACAATGGGTGACTACGGCACTCCAGAACAACTTGCTGCAGCTTTGCAACAGATGCAGCAACAGATGCTTCAGATGCAGCAGACCATCCAAGCTCAGCAAGATGCTGCTCAACAGGCTGCTCTCGCGCAGCTGGAACGGCCGGAGTAAACTGCTCCGATCGGGCAGAGAAACCTACCGCGTAACATCCCTGCTACGCGCTCTGCCATTGCTCCACCGCCATGTACCAGGCAAGACTTTGAGATCAAACCTGCCATGATCAACCTGGTACAGAGAAAGACGTTCCATGGGTTACCAGCTGAGATACCTATGGAACACATCGAGGCTTTTGAAGAGATTTGCAGCTTCACTCGTGCAAACGGTGTTCCACCTGACTTCATCTAGTGCATGATGTTCCCATTTTCTCTAGAAGACAAGGCTTCAAGATGGCTTAAGTCACTTCCTACACGTTCCCTCACTACTTGGGAACAGGTCAGAGCGGCTTTTCTGGGCCATTTCTACACAAAGGCAAAAACGGCTGCTCTCAGGAACAAGATCTCATCTTTCAAGCAACTTGCTAATGAGCCATTCAATGAAGCATGGGAACGGTTCAATGACACCCTCAGAGAGTGCCCACATCACGGATTTGACAATGACCACATCCTAGGAATCTTCTATGATGGTGTGGATTGGGAATACCGAAGTGTTCTGAATTCTGCGAGCAATGGAGACTTCATGACTCAGACCACTGATGGAGCGTTTGAGCTGATTGAGAACATGGCTGCTAGTTCAGCCAATAGGATTCAAGAGATCGATCGCTCCAAGGAAGTGAACAGTGTCGGCACCCACAAGATTGATGAGCTGACAGATAAGGTTGATCTGCTTCTTAAGAACAACCAAGGGCAAGTCTACATCATGGAGGAAGCTACGGCTGAGCAGGTTCAGAACAGTCACGAGGTTGCTCCTGAGGCTGGAAAGAAAGGGAACAATCAGCAGGAGATCAGCTACATCAACGGACAGGGGTATGCGCAGAACAACCATGCACAAGGTGCGAGATATCAGCAAGGCTTCCCTCAGAATTTTC
>CAKOAT010285154.1:66938-142324 GCA_932364175.1 Eruca vesicaria subsp. sativa | reverse complement strand
AAAAGAAAAAGTCCAGAAGAAAAGGATCAAGGGTGGTCCTATAATGACTTTGATACCTCGCATGTGTGATGAGAACTCCATTGAATATGAGGTCAAGTGCAAAGGTACCTCCAAACCGTTCTCTAAAGTCAGAGCTATCCTCACACATGAGCTGAAGGAGAAAGGGGAAGCTGCTGTAAAAGGGTTGTTGAGCAGAGTAATGAAGCTGAACATGTCTGATTGTGGAGCTTGTTTTGGAGCAAGCGCTCATGCTCAACCCGACTGATCCCTATAACCAAGTCAAGCTAGTGACTTAAACCATGCGCTTGGTGGGAGACAACCCATTGGTAAGTGTAAATATCATTAGGATTTTCTTTTTGCTTATTTTTGGTTTTAGTTTGTTGAGTTTTAGGTCAAAAATCAGAAAAACCCGAGATACTTCAAAATTTTCTGGGTTTCAGAAGCGGAGCAGATATCCCTTGGAAATGAACGGCAGCTCCAGGCGGAGATCAGACGATGGAGAACCCAGAATTTTCGTGGAACGCCCGTTTCACGCAGGTAAGTATCTCAACCAAAAATATTTATATTTCTGTTTTTATTTACACCTTCTCTCTGATTTATTTTCACACCGAGACGTTGTGAAGTAAGTCTGGGGGAGGGTCTTTGTCGTTTACTAACTCTTTTATTTCTTTTGTTTTTTATGTTTGAGTTAGTCTTGAGTCATTTTGAAGTTTTTATTGAGTCAGTCAAAACTTTGTGGGAATTAGGACCTTACTTTGTGATGTTTATTAACCACCCTCGTGCTTTAGCTATCTTATTCAGTGACCTAAGCAGTGGCGACAGACACACATGTGGATCCGGAACACCCTGACATTACATCATCTTGTTCTCCAGATGCTTTCAGCTTGTAGAGGTTACTCTGGAAAGACTTAACTCCATTTAACTTGAACCTAATCTTGACTATAATTCTTCTTGTCATGGGCGTTAGATTAGGGTTTAACGTGATTAACACTCAGGACTTCTTATTCTTTCTATCCATCATGCTGATCCTGAGTGGCTAGCTCATCTTTAGCTAGTACCCACCTTGAAACCCTAAGCTTTTATTCCGCCCTCATGCATTTGCTTTTTAGTATTTTTATGTGCAGATATGTGCAAAAGGGCCGGAGAGGAAAGGATCGACGCAGCCTCTTACTCGTTACTGCAGCAGGAAAGTGTTCTAAGAGAAGAACGGGCGAGCTACGAGAGCAACTGCTCTGACGCCTTATGAGTCAGAACAAGTAAGAGCATGCTAAGGAGAAACATGAATGAGAATGTAATCAGGACCACCAGTGGCACATTGAAACCATGATATGTTACCTCCTTTTTCGTCACCATCATCATTAGTATTCTTATTTCATATCTTCAAAAAAAAAAAAAAAAAAAAAAAATCAACAGAATAAGGTGATGGAGGAGGAGAAGATTTCCAAGATAGATGGAAGCCACTGGGAACTTCGAGTAAAAGAGAGTGTGCAAAAAAAAGCTGAAGAGACAAAGACCATGCAGATGATCGACTGTTCCACAAGAAGAACAGACGTTTGATCGGATCAACTGTGCAAGAGGAAGAGCAGGCAAAAACGAGTAGGGGCTGTGGACATCAATGGATCTATCCTCTCTTGCAATTTTGCGCGATATCCTGCATCCTCTACGGAAATCGTAACCCCTAAACACTGATTAGCTCCACTTAAACACTTAAAAGGCCTGTTTCATACCTAGACCGTTTACCCTTGATAATGCCTATGATGAGAAGCTCACGCCACTCTTAATTGAACGTAAGGAGTTTTGTCTGGAAGGTGTAACTTTTGCAGGTTTGAGATATAGAGTATGGAGCCGGTTTGAACAGCGGTCAGTGGGGTTTTGGTAAGGGTGTGTTGTCCTAGTTTTACTCCTTGTATGGTTCAGAGATTCGTGGTTAAAGTATGGTTGTTGAACCATAAGAGAGCTCCCACAATTTCAAACCTTTCTCCCTGTTCTTGATACTTGACATTGTTTGAGGACAAACAAGGATCTAAGTCTGGGGGAATTGATATATGGTGTTTTTATCATATTCTAACAATGTTTTCTAAAGTGTTTTTGAGTCTTTATCAAGTCTTTTTAGTCCTTTTTAAGTCATTATAGGTATGGAGTTGCTTTGGATGGAAGATGGACCAGTTGGAGAAAAAGAGTGCAATTTGGGAATTTTCACGCGGAACAGTCTCGCGGAACAGCTGTTCCTGCGGCAGCGATTTTTAAGGAAAATACAACATATTTCGGGATCTGCCCTAATTCTCCTATTTTTCTACCCCAGCCGCCAGCAGGCTCCATATATCTTCTTTTCCTATTTTCTACATTAGACAACGCTACTTTTTACCAGAAAAACAACTCTAGAGCTTTTGATTTCAATACTTGTATCTTTGAGGGAGAAGGATCTCTACAACCTTTGGAGAAGATTTCTAAACCGTCTTGCTTATTATTTATTGATTCAGACATGTTTTCTTCATCTCTAATCTCTGTGTTTTCTCTGTTCATGGCTGAGTAGTCAGCTTGCTTAGTCTAGGGTGTTAGGGTATTTAGATCTATGAGCTAAATACAAATAAGGTTCATTAATTGATTGTCTCCATTCATGTTCATACTTATTGCCTGCATTAAACTAGCTAATTAATGCTTGAACCTAGGTTTAATCTATTCATCAAAAGTGTTTTAGGTTGCTAGAAATAACTTGAATGGGCAGCTCGTCCCTAACCAGCGAAAGTAGATGTTAGGGCGTGTTGTGAACTTATCGAATCTGATCTTAAAGTTTGCTTTCATGTTTTAGTCCAAACGAGAGTTTAGGTATTAAGGCTGATTGTTAAAAGGGGAGATACCACGAGAGTGAGTCAATCTTTATTTGTCTTTTGAGTTCTAGACTTGTGCTTAATAAAACTTTGAATAGATGTTTGGCTCATGATCGTTTGATACCCACTCCTTCACCCTAGGCTAGCATTCTCTTTAATCTGAAACCTAAATCAATTTGTGTTACTTGCTTGTTTTATTTTCTTAATTTAAAAACCCCATATTGTTTTAGCTTAATATTGATCCTATAAAAATAAAGTGTAATATTTGGTCTCTGTGGATTCGATCCTCAAGTACTACATTGAACCTCTTATTTGAGAGAGTAGCTTGAAGGTTAATTTGAGCATATCAAATTTGGCGCCGTTGCCGGGAACCATCTTTTTACCTTTATTTTTCGGTTATTTATTTAGTCTAAAACTTCTAACTTGCCTTATCTTATTTGTTGAAGCTAATGTTCCAGGTGCATGACCAGTAGACGTACTCGGAGCAACGCACAAGGAGAATTAGTTACACTTAGCAACCAAGAGCTAGCAAGGTTAGAAAGAACCAATCGACAACAACAAAGGCCGAACAACGCCACAATGGGCGACTACGGCACTCAAGAACAACTTGCTGCTGCTTTGCAACAGATGAAGCAACAGATGCTTCAGATGCAGCAGACCATCCAAGCTCAGCAGGATGCTG
This sequence comes from Eruca vesicaria subsp. sativa, assembly GCA_932364175.1. Taxonomy (NCBI): domain Eukaryota; kingdom Viridiplantae; phylum Streptophyta; class Magnoliopsida; order Brassicales; family Brassicaceae; genus Eruca; species Eruca vesicaria. Next base: position 138,814 of record CAKOAT010285154.1, on the reverse strand, counting down.
CTCAACAGGCTGCTCTCGCGCAGCTGGAACGGCCGGAGCAAACTGCTCCGATCAGGCAGAGAAACCTACCGCGTAACATCCCTGCTACGCGCTCTGCCATTGCTCCACCGCCATGTACCAGGCAAGACTTTTAGATCAAACCTGCCATGATCAACCTGGTACAGAGAAAGACGTTCCATGAGTTACGAGCTGAGATACCTATGGAACACATCGAGGCTTTTGAAGAGATCTGCAGCTTCACTCGTGCAAACGGTGTTCCACCTGACTGCATCTAGTGCATGATGTTCCCATTTTCTCTAGAAGACAAGGCTTCAAGATGGCTTAAGTCACTTCCTACACGTTCCCTCACTACTTGGGAACAGGTCAGAGCGGCTTTTCTGGGCCATTTCTACACAAAGGCAAAAACGGTTGCTCTCAGGAACAAGATCTCATCTTTCAAGCAACTTGCTAATGAGCCATTCAATGAAGCATGGGAACGGTTCAATGACACCCTCAGAGAGTGCCCACATCACAGGTTTGACAATGACCACATCCTAGGAATCTTCTATGATGGTGTGGATTGGGAATACCGAAGTGTTCTGAATTCTGCGAGCAATGGAGACTTCATGACTCAGACCACTGATGGAGCGTTTGAACTGATTGAGAACATGGCCGCTAGTTCAGCCAATAGGATTCAGGAGATCGATCGCTCCAAGGAAGTGAACAGTGTCGGCACCCACAAGATTGATTAGCTGACAGCTAAGGTTGATCTGCTTCTTAAGAACAACCAAGGGCAAGTGTACATCATGGAGGAAGCTACGGCTGAGCAGGTTCAGAACAGTCACGAGGTTGCTCCTGAGGCTGGAAAGAAAGGGAACAATCAGCAGGAGATCAGCTACATCAACGGACAGGGGTATGCGCAGAACAACCATGCACAAGGTGCGAGATATCAGCAAGGCTTCCCTCAGAATTTTCAGGGTAAAACATTTGTTTTCAGTCNGCTACATCAACGGACAGGGGTATGCGCAGAACAACCATGCACAAGGTGCGAGATATCAGCAAGGCTTCCCTCAGAATTTTCAGGGTAAAACATTTGTTTTCAGTCAGGCACATGACCGGTTTGTGGGTCAGAATCAGAGTCAGCACCAGCAACAGTCGCAGAGCAACCAACAGGCTGCTCCAGCTACTACCAGTGGTCCGCAGGATGAGCTGCAAGGTTTGGGTATGATGATGCAGCAACTGTTGCAGGGACAGCAGATTCAGGGAAAAGCATTGCACCAGGTTACCTCAGAGATCAACACCAGAATGGACAACATGTTCACTGGGCTGAATACAAAATATGATAATGTGAGCAGCCACATAAAGAGGATTGATGTTCAGCTTGCTCAAACAGCTGAGAGTGTCAAGAGGCAACAAGGGACGCTCCTTGGAAAAACTGATAAAAATCCTAGGGCAGAGCACTGTAATGCAATAGAGCAACCATTTGCAGAGACTATTCTGGGCGCAGAAGAGAAGACAAAGCAGTCTGCTAGCTCCAGAACGACTGCTCCTGACGAACCTGCTGAGACTCCACCACTTCGAGTCTATGTTTTCTCTGTTCATGGCTAAGTAGTCAGCTTGCTTAGTCTAGGGTGTTAGGGTATTTAGATCTATGAGCTAAATACAAATAAGGTTCATTAATTGATTGTCTACATTCATGTTCATACTTATTGCCTGCATTAAACTAGCTAATTAATGCTTGAACCTAGGTTTAATCTATTCATCAAAAGTGTTTTAGGTTGCTAGAAATAACTTGAATGGGCAGCTCGTCCCTAACCAGCGAAAGTAGATGTTAGGGCGTGCTGTGAACTTATCGAATCTGATCTTAATGTTTGCTTTCATGTTTTAGTCCAAACGAGAGTTTAGGTATTAAGGCTGATTGTTAAAAGGGGAAATACCACGAGAGTGGGTCAATCTTTATTTGTCTTTTGAGTTCTAGACTTGTGCTTAATAAAACCTTGAATAGATGTTTGGCTCATGATCGTTTGATACCCAATCCTTCACCCTAGGCTAGCATTCTCTTTAATCTGAAACCTAAATCAATTCGTGTTACTTGCTTGTTTTATTTTCTTAATTTAAAAACCCCATATTGTTTTAGCTTAATATTGATCCTATAAAAATAAAGTGTAATATTTGGTCTCTGTTGATTCGATCCTCAAGTACTACATTGAACCTCTTATTTGAGAGAGTAGCTTGAAGGTTAATTTGAGCATATCAGCATCATATCATGGTTAGAGTAATATGGGTATATAAAGTATAATCTTTGAAATATAAGGTGTAGTACAACTATATGAAAATATTAATATATGAAATATAACATCATATCATCAATATATGATGCATATACCAGAAAATGTCAACCAAAAAATTATAATATTGGAAATCTATATATTGAAATCGTATAATATAAGATCTACGATCAACTACATTGGCTACAAAGTGTAGGACAGTGTAGTATGAGTTTATATCATATAGTCTTTGAAATATTAGGTGTAGTACAACTATATGAAAATCTTAATATATGAAATATAGTACAATATCATGATTAGAGTAATATGAGTTTATAAAGTATAGTCTTTCAAATATAAGGTGTAGTACAACTATATGAAAACATTAAGAGTGAATGAGGCCAATATACGTAAGAGAGGACGAAAACAGGCATCTGCCTTACCGATTCTAAATGGGCCCAATATCAACCTTTTGAGCTGTCTAATTACGGAATTGCCCTGCACTCGGCTTGAGATTAGCTTACGTCATAAGCTACGGTGATTTGGGAAGATTTTGTTTAGATTTATTAAATATATTATGGAGATTATTTTTCGACATCGAGGTGGCTACTAGATTTTGTATCAGAAGGGATTAAATCTCGACCGTCTATTGACTGACACGAACGGCGCCGAGATATCGTATCCAAGACAAATCTAAAACCTTTACATACAAGAACAACGTAAGCATAGGAGATCGTTCATCTTCTTTATCTCTTCCCTCTATAAAAACCAGTAACCTGTAAAGCTTGCTCAGATCCGCTTTCTCCGACCTTTGGTCATAAGCTTAAAAAAGAAAGATTATGTGACCTTTTTTAATCCATATTGGGAGCTTTCTTCTGAGTTGGAAAGGTAGTGTGAAAGTTTAAACTTGATTGAGAAAGTTTATTTATTTCTTGTTCTTATTCATTAAATGATATTAACCGGTAACGTAGTTACAAAGTCGTAAGCTTTACTCAATCATTCTTTTTAATGTTGTAAGGCCGTTGTTGCATTGTAATTTTGTATTTATTGCTCAAAACCCTAACTTTTGTTTTCTTGTTATTGAGCTCATCATAAGCATATTTGTTGAATAGAAATTTCCGTCAGCTAATTTCTATTATTTATTTTTCATATAGATGCCGATTTATGTGAAGCTTTGGAGGGGAGAATGGAAGAAGACTGCTTCGGACGAGTGGCATTTCCACCCTGATATGGATGAGATTGGAACAAGAGTGATGATCAACGACGACGCAACATATGAGTCCATCGAAGATATGGTAAGGAGACACTATTCATTACGCGAGACAACGCCACTCGTGCTAACCTTTCGTCTTCCAAGCTGGATGTTGTCTTCAATCGCCTACAAAACTCCACCAACAACGATAACCACCACCGAAGACCTATGCGTGCATGGCCAGGACATATATAGGAATTTTCCATACACCATCAAGACAAAATCATTGGGCAGGACATATATAATCATTATAATTAATATATAAGGTCATCCATCCAACTCATTACCTTTCCACCAACATCGGTTTTACGAGCATGGCCAGGACATATACTTCGGTTCCCAATTCTGTCAGATTCTTCATGTTCCTCGCCATCACTATAGTCATCATCTGATCCACCCGAGCCCCCTTCATGTACTCCTTCCGTTAGTGCAGGCACGGCTTCAATCATTACAAGTTGTAACGCCAGGACAAATCCCTTTTAAGCTATAGTGTTTTGGGATAGAGATACTTCGTTTCTCTCTTTCATACTGGTGATAAGCAAGTCAAATGATGCACGACCCCATGGAAATGCCAAGAATGCTTCCAAATCTTTTATCTTTTCCGCATATTCATGTGAAATTCGTGGTGTGTGAGTGGTCGGGAGAACAACTGCTGCGAGCAGAGCAAGATACGCATATTTCATCCTTATTTCTTTATCAGTTACGCTTCTATTTTTCAGCATCCTTACCACTGAGCTCACAGGGACTTCTATCAATGTACCAAATAGCTCGGCCCAGTATGGCCTCTCGTTTAGAGCTCTCTTTGCCTTCCTTTTTCCACCCGCCGGTAACTTCCCACAATTGAGACCTGTGACTATGGCAAATTCCCTTACTGAAAATCGAATTGGTTTCCCTGCAAACAAGAACCATGCTTCATATTTCTTGTTCACCTTCAATTGCCTGGACATAATATATCTACCAAATCTTCCTGAGAATGTCGGTTTTTCTGCAATTTCGACAAGCTTGCCAAAAGGTGATCTACGCAAAACTTCGACTTCATCTTCCTTCAGTGCGCGAATTATATCGCTAATCGCAAATGGTTTATGATACGGGGTAATCCTAACACCAACGGGTTCTTCGCCCGAGAGCAAACATCCTCTCCGGTAGTCTCTGTACCGCGTCTCCTGAACATGGATTTCTCTACTCTACGATTTGTATAAAACTTCTTCACTTTTACAAAAGTTTAGAAAAGGGGGAGTGGTTTTGAAGCAGAAATTCACAATCCGACGGTTTCAAATTTCAAATTGCAAATCTATTAGATAACGTAGATCTCATCTCTGACATCAGATAAATGGTAAGATTTTCGTATCGAACCAAATCTTTAACCAAATCTTTCGATATCTTTTACTTGCTATGATACGATAGGGGTATCAGTGTCCTTACCGAAGTTTGAACAGTGTGAAACAGTTGCCTTGGGTACTCTCCTAATTTCCCACTTATTCTAGTATATGGAGTTCAATTTCACAAATATTAATATGTGAAATATAGCATCATATCATCGATATATGATGCATATACCAAAAAATGTCAACCAAAAAATTATAATGTTGGAAATATATAGATTGAAATTGTGTAATATAAGGTATATAGCACAATAGAAATGTATGAAATATAGTCAAATGGTTAGAGTAATTAATGGAAAGAGAGAATAAATCCGGTATAGTTAATATGTGATATGATTTGTAACAATCGATATATATATAGATGTAAGACCTAAAAATAAATAATAAAAATGCCATTAATGAGGTTGCAGACAACTTCCATCAGTCGATTTTTCAAAGGTGCCTTCACTTTTAATAGTATAAATTTATATTGTATCTGTTAAAATGAATAATCTGCGAAAAGGACTAATTTTATTTCTTGTATTTCTATTATCATAAAATTATTTAATTGATGATTGATTTTAAGATTTTATTTTATCTAGTCTTTTTTTTTATGAACTTATATTAATTTAACTGAAATGGAAATTTTTCAAAAAATAGAAAGAACCATCAATTTAATTGACTTTTTACTTTTTTCAAAGTAATGCCCTAATTTCATGAGCAACATATTATTCAAGTCTACAAATCAAAAATCATATCTTTCTTTGTGACTACATAATATACAATATTGGACTCATCCTTTTAACATATTCTTTGAAAGATATGGTAACAATAAATCAATTCAAAAATATTTGTTTCTTTTAAAATGTTCATTTTTTAATTGCAGAATATTCTTCAGTGGCATGATGTAATATTTGTGTAAAATTAAGGGTTAATTCCAGTTTGTACTTTAGTTTTAATAGATTTTTTTAGTTAAAAATAGAATTATGACATATTTTTAATCTATAAAAGATTAAATATCTATAAATATAGCTTCATTCAATAGATCAGTCATATGACAATGTAAACATAGTGAAAAATTAAGGGATAATTTAAATTTCTACTTCTCTTTTAATAGATTAGGTAAGAGCCGTCTCTTAACCGAAAAATGTAAAATAAAATAAATGTCAAATCATGAGTTAAAAATCCCGGTTAAGAGAACAAGATTGATCATGTCTTTATGTTCATTCTATTAAAATATTTAAAATATGATTTGAGATAATTTTCCTGAAGAAAAAGATTCTGATGACGAAGAAGAAGGTGAAGAAGTTAATAACCATGGTGAAGAAATTCTTGTAACTCAAGATCAACAAAGAGAACATGCAAATCAAGTGAGAGCGACAATAGCTACAAATATGTGGACAGATTTTTTGTTATCATGATAGACAAAATGCTAAACATATATTGTAGCTTTTATATTTATTTTATTACAAAACTGAACTTACTGCAAATCCATTTGATTGATTTATGATAATCTAGTATTTTGATTTTGAAATCCATAGCATTGATTCTGAAGTCTACTTATTTGATTTTAAAATGAATGGATTTATAAAAAAATTATAAATCCAAGGAAGAATCCTAAATTTATCAAAATACTATAACCAATAATCCCTACTTATTGGATTTAAATGAATTTGAATTATTTATGTATGTTAAAACATAAATTTAAAAATATGCACAGAGTAGCTAACATTAATAGAAATCTAAAGTTTAAAAATGATTAATTTTAATTTTATAAAATAGATTCTAAAAAACTATATAAATACACTACCCTCTCCATTTCACTTTATATGTCATTCTAAATTTTTTTTACATATATCAAAAAAATCATTAAATTTTTTGTTCTACCCCTATTTAATACATTGATTTTTTTTTTGAATGAATATAAAATTTATTCAAACAAAAACTGTGTGATATACATCCAATTAATAAAACAATAAAACAAAACTCCTAAATTTCTTTTTACGGTGGATCTGATACATCTAATACATCGATTTCTTTGATTATTTTAGTTAATGAGCTGAAAGAATAAGGATAAATTTAGAAAAACTAGCAAAAAATTGTATTGAAAACGTAAGCCTACACTTAAAATAAAACAAATTTAAACTTTAAAATAACAACTAATACGAACAGAGGGGAGTATAAGATATAATCGCTGATTTGCTGTAGTAAATCTTCTTGTTATAATCTATAAATCATAACTAGTTTTAATTACTTAAACTCCTTCGGTGAATAATAATATAAAAACAAAAAAAAACAAAAAACAAAAAACAGTATCAATAATATCATGCTTTAGGGATCAGATGAATTTTATTTTGTTTACTTAGAGCACAGTCTAGGAACAAGAACAAGAACTAGAAGATATTGTAGCAGCTTACACAAAAACCTCCACATTACATGGGAACATCTGGATCCAACCTTCTCTGAATAGCAGCGGCGGCCTGCGTGAATTAAGAATAAAAAACGTTACATCAATAATAAAATCGAAACATGAGATGATGAGAAAAAAATAGGGGTTTTGTATCAGACCTCCATGTCCCCAATCTTGTATAAGTAGACCATTTCTTCCTTTAGTCGAGCTTGTTCCTTCATAGCTTGAGCCTGCAATTAAGTTATATAATCAACGTAAGATCTGTGCAAGTAACCAGATTAATGGTAAAGAAAACCGCAAAGATTTCATAAAAGAAACTGACCATTCCGCCTTCCATTGATCGCTTTAGAGCTAGCACTTCTTCTTCCTTCTGCTTCTCGCGTGCTTCCTGCATCTCTAGCCTGAAAACAAGCACACAAACATGCCTTTAAAGCAACCCATTCAGAGCATTTCTATGTATGCTGATGTTAAGTGAAGAATCTTTGGTTTACCGGCGTTGCTCCTCGTCATTGAACACAGTCCGTTCACCCTGCCCAGCTTTCTTCAAACCCTTCTTCATCTCTTTCTCCAACTTACGTCTATAGTAACCATCAATGTCATAGTATCTGCAACATTTCAAATAGATACGAAATGAACAACTACTCAACAACATTCATCAAATCCACAACCAAAAGAAGCTTACTTCTTGGAGGTAAATGTACCAGTATTGTGATCTTCCATGAAACTGTGAAAGAATCAATCAATTGCACAACATTATATCAGAAACCAAAAGAACTCCAGACGAACATAAAGTCAGGAGATACGTACTCTTTAAACATTTTCTTCTCTTCCCATGGTGGCAAGCTTTCCAAGTTGACCTATTGGACCAAGCAGAGAACCAAAATCAATACAAAAAATAGAGCTAAATTTACATTATTCGTTTTGAATCAAAGCAAAATATAAAGGTTACAGAGTAGATGAGCTACCTCTTTTACTTCAAGAAGCCATGCTGTGAACTCTGGTCGTTTATTCCTACGTATATGAGTAATCAACAACTTCAATATCTAATTTCTATTTCAAAACAGCAAATACAAGTACATTAATCTTCATAAAAGACTCAACATTTGTAAAACTAATATCACAACCACGAGTATATACCTATCTATCTATCTAGGTCCATGTTAAAGCCCAAGATCCAAAAAAAAAACAGAGTCTTCACATATATGAGTAATCAACAACTTCAATAGCTAATTGTATTTCAAAAACAGCAAATACAAGTATAACTAAAATTACATTCTTAAAAATCAGTATCCGAACTAATCTATCCATCTATCTTGCTCATGTATATTACCTACTATATATAAATGTGTAATCGCGCACATCCACAAGTATCTAAATTACCTAGCTCCATATATTAATTCAAGATTTTCCAGAGAGAAACTTTACCACATATCAGTCTCTCTGATGACTCCATACTTTCCCCAAGATTCAGTGACCGCTCCTTTCTTCGCTTTCTCAGACTTCTTCTCTTTCTTTCGCTTCTTCTTCTTCTTGCTATCTCCATCAACACCTTTCTCCTTCCTTCTCTTCTTCTTCTCTTTCTCTCTCCTCCTTTTCTTCCTCTCTCTCTCCTCCCTCTCCCTTCTCTTCCTCTTCCTTCTCCTCCGCTCATCCTCACTCTCACTCTCACTCTCACTCTCACTCTCCTCAGAATCCGAATACTCAGATTCCGATTCGCTACTACTGGAATCATCGTGGCGTCTCCTGCTTCGTCTACTCCGAGATCTCCGATCTGATTTCCTCTTCCCTCTCGACTTTCGACTTCTGCGTCTCTCTTCCTTCTCCGATTCGGAGTCGCTACCACTCTCCAATCCCGAACCTGAATCAGAGTCTCTTCTATCTTTTGATCTCCTCTTAGATTCACGGCGACTCACATCTTCTTCTTCTTCTCCGTTGGACTTCTTTTCGATACGGCTGGATTTCTCCAGGGATGATTTTCTTCTGTAGTCTCTATCCTCGACGTCGCCTTTCGCGCTCTCCGGCGGAGAATCGTCGCGGTCTCTTCCCATCTCGCCGGTGAGTTATCTCGACCCAACCCTAGAAGATCGACTAAAAGCAATGCGGATTGGGCTGTAATTGATAAAGCCCATTTCTATATATTGTGTCGTAGAAGAAGGCCCAGTAGTAACAACGTGACCGCGGGGTTATACGCCAACCAAATGAAATGGCGGATTCTCTCAGCTACGGCACAGTTTTAGCAGAGACAATGTAAAGAACACAAGAGAAAACAATGTGCTTAACGACGGTGGTGTTGATTTCTGGACATGGACATGGCCCATGGGCATATGTAACTCAATCCAAAACTGACAAAGTATGAACCCATATCCAATCTGAACTGTAAATACTTATATTATTATAATATATTATTATATTTAGGTTCATCAACCAATAAAATTATATTATTATATATTTAATATCTTTCAAAAAAAGAAATAAAATATTATCAAATTATATTATGTTTTTAAATAAAAAATAAAAGAAAATTTAATATTTTTAACATAACCAGCAAAACACTAAAACCTAAACCATAAATCATAAACCCTAAATCATTGAATAAATCTTAAGTCCTTGGATAAATCTTAAACCTTAAATCAAAAATACTAAACACTAAATATCTTAAAAACACTAAACCCTTAATCATAAGCCCTAAACTCTTGGATAGATTATAAATCCTAAGATTTATGGTTTCTCCAAGGGTTTAAAATTTAATGTTTAGCATTTAGGATTTAGTGTTTTGTTGACGGTGTTAAAAATATTTTAAATTCTATTTATTTTTATTCAAGAGTTTAGGGATTAGGATTAGGATTAAGGATTTAGTGTTTTTAAAATTTAGTGTTTAGTGTTTTTGATTTAGTGTTTAAGATTTGTCAGAGGGTTTATGGTTTACTTAAGGATTTATGGTTTACCCAAGAGTTTAGGATTTAGAGTTTAAGGATTAGTATTTTGCTGATGGTGTTAAAAATGTAAAAAATAAAATTATTTTTGCAACTATTATTATTTTTATTTATTTTTATCTTTTTCTTTTAAAAACATAATACAATTTGACAATATATTTTTTTGTAAGAAAAATACTAAATATATAATAACACAACTCTATTGGTTGGTGAACCTAGAGAGTCATCATAAAAGAGTGAATCCAAGAATAACTCTTATAAAAAGGTATTCGAATATCAGATATTATACATAATTCTAGGATTTACTTCATAGGGTAAACTTCTAGGTTCACCAACCAATAAAGTTATATTATTACATATTTAATATATTTTAAAAACAATAACAAAAAATTATTAACTTCTATTCTGTTTTTGTTTTAAAAAGGAAAAAAAGTGATAGTTGCCAAAAAGAAAAAAGAAAAATTTTAACATTTTTAATGCCGTCAGAAAAATACTTAATCTTAAATCATAAACCCCTAAATCATAAACCTTAAACCTTTGGATAAACCCTAAGCCCTTAGATAAATCCTAAAACCTAAACCATAAACACAAAACACTAAATTTTAAAATACTAAATCCTTAATCATAACCCCTAAATCATTGGATAGATTGTAAACCTTGAGATTTATGGTTTACCCAAAGATTTATAGTTTAGTTCTTAAGATTTAGTACTTAGGGTTTAGTGTTTTGCTGACATAATATAAGTTAATAATATTTGGTAATATTTAGTAATATTTTGTAATATCTTGTAATATTTTGTTTCTTCTGAAGTTAAAACTATTTAAATTTATTTACTTTTATCAAGGGTTTAAGAGTCATGATTAAGGGTTAAGTGTTTTTAAAATTTAGCGTTTAGTGTTTTGATTTAGTGTTTAAAATTTATCCAAAGTTTATGGTTTACCTAAAGGTTTATGGTTTATCAAAGAGTTTAAGGTTTAGGGTTTAGGGTTTAGGATTTAGTGTTTTGTTGACGGCGTTAAAAATAGTTTAAAAAAAAATCATTTTTTGCAATACTTTCATTTACTTTTATCTTTTTATTTTAAAATATAATATAATTTAGTAATATTTTGTTTCTTTTTTAAAGATACTAAATTTATAATAACATAATCCTATTGGTTGTTAACCATAAAAGGTAAATTCAAGAATAACTATTATAGAAGTACAACCCAAATCCGAACGAGTATCTTACAAAAAAAACCAACAAAATATATAAAAATTTGAAAAGCAGATACGAAAATCCTAATTGGCATTTAAAAGAAATATTTAAAACCTATATAAATATTTTATATATTTAATTTTATATTTATTTTGGTATGGCTACAAGAATACTCGAACTCACTACACAATATTATTTTGTCTAATATGAAATAAGTTTGGATCCAAACTATACACGGCGTATTACTAAAATGTGAATAAGCCTTAGGAAGTTGAACATGAAAATATGAAAACCTAATATGTATCCGAACACCTAGACATATTGCTTTCATAACAAAGAGCAGTTGGAAACATTTCTTAGGGACATTGCGGGAAGGCGACTTACTTCCACACCTAAACTATCATATAGTAATACATGTACACATTCTTTCAACATGGTCCTAATTGCAGACCACTTAAGTTTAACAACTTGTTTCCACATACAAACAAAGTTCACAACCCGTATCCCCCTAAACTTTGAAGTATCATACTTGTGTTCCGACGGGTACTTGTGAGTATGCTCAAAGTTCCACAAATAGCTCGCTTGTTTGTTGACAAGATCAGAAAATAACCAGACTATTACATGCCCATAAAGATTGAGGAGCTTGTTATGGAGAAATGGAAGATCAGTGTTAGTTAACCGCAATGGCAACACACTAGGAACAAAGCGTTCAGGTGGATTGAAAGAGAGTATGATGAGCAGTTTGGACGGCTGAGGGATTACTGCTCCGAGATAAGAAGCTCAAAAGAAAATTATTCTATTGAGCTTGACTGCGTGACAAATGATGATGGGATTGATGTTTTCAATAGATTTTATGTTTTTTTTTGTTTTTTTCGGAGAAACTGGAAAGAAACTTGTAGGCCAGTAATTAGAGTAAGTAGATGGTTGTTTCTTGAAGTCTAGGATGAAAGGGCAGCTGCTAGTTGCTTTGGGTCGTGATGCCGATAATGCCATTTACCCTATCGCATGGGCTGTTGTACAAGTACAGAACAAAGACAATTGGTTGTGGTTTGTGAGAAATATCAAGGTAGATCTAGGACTAGGCGAAAGAGAGAGTTATATTATGGTTTCATATCGTCGAAAAGGATTGATTGCAGTTGTGAAGAGAGCACTACCGCGCAATTAACATAGAAAGTGTGTTACACACATCTATGGTAACTTGAAAAAAAACTCATGGGAAGAAACCTGAAATGAAGTCAAGGATTTGGAACTTTGCTTGGCGCTACAATGAGGCTGATTACAGAGCAAATCTCTTAGATGTTGAGCAGTATGATCAAGATGTTTATGATGATGTGATGAAGTCAAGGCCAGAGAAGTGGTGTAGGGCATTCTACAAGATTGGACCTTTTTGTGAAGACGTGGAGGACAACTCAACTGAATCTTTCAACAACTCCATAGATAAAGCCCGAGACAAGCCTTTTGTACTTATGTTTGAGACAATAGCTCGCTTGGCGATGGTTCGTATAACAAAAAGTGATGTCATTTGAAGCAGCCACGAAGGGATTTGCACATCGTATGTCATTGATATGCTCGAGAGTTTGCATAAGAAAGCCTCGCAATGCACTGTTAAACAGTCCACCAACCAGATTTATGAATCTACTCTTAATGGCTGTGGACATAGGGTGAGCTTGGAAAATCGAACTTGTAGTTGTAGGAGATGGGAGATTACATGGATTCCTTGTGAGTACGCCTATAGAGTTATGCTGAATAAAGGCTTAGAAGCTCAAGAATTTGTGGCTCACTGGTTTAGAACAGCTATATGGAGATGTACTTATGCTGAAGGGATTGTTGTACCACTGCATGGAGCAAAGTTTTGGCCCGTAGGATCGGAACCACCTATAATTGAACATGAGATACCAGATTAACCAGACCATAAGAAGGTGACTAAAGCGGATAAAAAGAGCAAGAAAGGAGTCAATGGATCACCATCAAAGAAAAAAGAGAAGTTCTTGAAGCGGACAATGCATTGTAGGTGGCTAATCATAACTCCAGGTTCCATAAGAATAATCCGAATAAGGTTTGTTTCATTGTGTTCTCGTTTTTTTTTTGTTTATGATGTGTAATGTGTTGTGTTTTGGATTGAAGTGGAGATTGTTTGTTTATTGTGTGTTTTAAACTTTTGTGAATGGTGAATCTTCTTAGCCTGAAGCTTCCCAAGGTGTTTTCACACAGCCTGAGAAGTGAATATGTGAAGAAGAAAAGATGAGTGTGAAGAAGTGGTCAATTTTCTGTTGTTTAATGACATTTTTCATAGGCCTTATGTGTCTTTTTAAGGTTCTATGACCTTGTTTTTCGGCTATAGATTTATTTTTCACGTTCTAGGACCATGTTTCTCGGGTATTTAGACTATTTTTGGTGTGTTCAAGGTTCTGTGACCTTGTTTCTCAGTTAAAGACTTAATGTATGATATTTTAATTACTTTGCTCATTTTTATATATGCTTTTGAACTTTCATTCTCGACTTTTAAAGCAACTGAAACATCTTATAATAAAATACATTGTTTCATCATCTTAAATAAATAAACACTTAATACAACCATCATCATCATCTTAACAATACAGCCATCATTCTCACCTTAACAATACAACCATCTTCATAATTTTGAACATAAAACAATGGAGAGTTAGCTTAAACAAACTGAAAGAAGCTATATTACCTTAGACAACACAACCATGATCAAACATCCCAAAACAATAAGAACTAGCGCTTTCTTGACCTCCCATTTGGTTTCACGCACAACATCTTCTATCCTTGCAAAAATCTCGGTCTCTAATTTCATTTCAAGCTTTTCAAATTTCTTCTTCTCTTCTTCCTCACGATTAGCAAGAAATGTATGTTCAAGTCTCCCTATCCTTAATGTCAATGATTCACCCTCATCCAACAACGCCTCATCAACCCATTTATAATAGTGATTATCATTACTCAGGTACAAACACACAAAATTTGATTCACCCACACATTTTGAACATTGACATTTATATAAACAAACTAACCTTTCTCTCCACCGCAACATCACACCGAATGTATCTCCTGTAAGGATTCGTGGTCGACTTCGACGTTAAGGGGATTGTTAATTCTCCACACCAAAATCTCTTACCAACAACGCGACCTCTTGTCCGATCGCTAGAGACTCCACTCGAATTACCAGATTCATTACTCATACTTTCTTAGTTTGCCTTTGAAATTTTTTTTCTTGTTTTTTAGATTTTAGGGTTCTAAATGTTAAAATCGATTTGGGTTTTTTTAAAAAGGATTTTGAGTGGGGAATAAATCGATCTCGAGTTGGATCTTTCTTTGGGTCAAGTTGTACCAATATCAAGCGATACATACTAGTTTACTATCGGTTTAAGTCATAAGCCAACTTAACCAAGCCACAACTTGGTCTGTAGGGCAACGGGTTGTGAGCTTTGTTCATATGTGGAAACATGTTGTTAAACTTAAGTGGTGTGCAATTAGGACGAAGTTGAAAGAGTGTGTACTTTTCCTACTATATGTTAGTTAGGGTGTGGAAATAGATTTTCCCGGATATTGCGGAGAAATAAATATTGAAAGTTCAGTTCACGAGAATGGCAAAGATGTTGTTCTGGAGGAGCAAATGTGTACATCACCACTAGAAATGTGAAACTGAAGTAATAGATTCTGAAATACTGGAGAAGCTGAAGGAGGTAGGTTATGATTGGGAGTTATAGGAGTTTGAGTCTTTGAGATGTGTGATAGGACAGCACCAATCGTTCTGTGCTGCAACATTACATATCGTTCTGTGTTGCAACATTACAGATCGTTCTGTGTTGCAACTTTACAGATCAGTTCTTGGATGATGAGAAGGGAGAAAATTGAAGTCATTTGTATAAGGACTCTGTAGAATAACGAAGCATTTACGGAGAGGGAACTGTCTAAACTGTGAAGAGTATAAGGAGTGCTGCTAGTAGTGTAGAAACACATGTCAAGAGCTGACTGCACTTTTCAAGATCCAAGAAGCTAACAAAGAGACGATATAGAGCGTTAAGTGTAGCTTGGATGAGAGGTGGTTTGCTAGTGCTCCTTCAATGTTGAGAACCACTTGAAAAGTTAAATAACATTATATGTATATTTAGAACCTACTCAAAAGTCAAAACTGACCAACAAAAAACTTTAACGGAACAATATTGTAAAAATTTAAGTTAAAAAAGTTCAATAACATTACAGAAATTTCGAACCTACTCAAAACTGATGGTAAATTTTTAATTTGTTACAACAGCATTAGATCTGTTTTTACCAAATTATAATTTACACTGAAAGACTGAGGCCTCCTCTGGTTCCAACTGCCACCAAAGCTGATTTCAGCATGGCCGGAGTTAGACGCTACCGTTTCATGCTTCAAGACTTATTCTTCCGTTTTCTTTTCTTCGAACTTGGTTCTTCTTCATCATCTTTATTATCATCCACCATCTTCTTCTTCTTGCTAGTACTCTTCTTCTTCCGAGAAGACTCTTTCCTAGTTGACTTACCAGGAGTATCAACTAGTACAGGAGTCTTGTCTCCATTCACAGTATCCCCTCTAGGGAACGAGCCTTCCTCGTCTTCTTCCAGTTGCCAATTGCAGAAAAGCCCTCCATTGCTTTTGCCGTTAGCAGACATTGGCAACGGCTCTCCTGCTCCGGGAAGCAAGCTGTTGAAAGTGACATCCCCGTTTTTCCCACCTTTGCGCTCTAACAGAATCCGGTCTGGTCTGATTATTGTGCCGAGAATGCTTCGGTTCGGTCCTAAAGCAAGAATAGCTTTCGTGTTTGTTAAAGTAGACAAGGCCATTGCAAACGCTGATCGGATCTGTAAGAAAGAACTCGTCTTGAGTAAGTATATATCCACCTTGTTTAACGTATATACTTTCGTAATAAGTGAACAGAACCTGAAAGTAGTTGAATGAGCTTTTGCCAATGTCATTCTCTGGTGTCTGGTTATACAAAGAAAACAAAACAACCAAGTTAATCTTTCGTCTGTTACATTCTAACGCTTGTGTTTATACAAAACCAAAGCTGACCTGTGGATCCTCAATAGAGATGAGCCCTGGCCGGGCTTGGTTCAGGAAACTGAGGACACAAAAACGAAGACAAAGGTAAACTCTCAAAGAGATGCAAAAGGTAGAGGTCGATGGTATTTCAAGGAGTTTAGATTAGCCAGTAAAGATGAGAATCAAGTGAATAAACACTCCATTGTCGGGTTAGTTAGTTACCCTTTGTTACTCTTTGAAAAGAAAGAACCCCCTTTCCTGCAAGATACACCGACATCTGCGGTGTTCAATTTTCGCCCGTAAAAATCAAAGAATTTAACCTACAATAAGGGAAATAGAAGGAGAGATCTTAGCCAACAAAGGAAGCCAATACAATCAAAAGCTTCGAGTCGCAATGACAAAAAACGTACCAACAGCACTCCCAAGTTATGCTCTGGTGGGCTCCGGCCATCTTTGAGGTACTGTTTCATATAAGAAACAAAGGTACAAAGTAGTTCCAACTTAGAGATTTTTCTCTAAGTAGTTCGGAAAGTGAAAGATCTGGTACTATGAGATTCAAGCAACCACTGTTACCTTAAGAAATGCGATGAGCATTGCTAGAAGTGCATATGAACCAATTCCACCACTGTACACCTGCCGAAAAACATTAAAGATAATTACTGAATGTTTGGGACTGTGAAGAAGGATGGTATATACTACAGAAAAGTAAACTATTCCCAGACCTCATTGAGTTCCCTCTGCTGTAGAAATACTTTCAGAATTAGACACAATGGTCGTAGAGGAGGCAACTTCAATACAGCATCCTGATAAATAATTCAAGAGAATAACCGTGAGATCAAAACATTGAAAAGCTGGTAAAAAAGTATTATTCAGCTAAAATCATCAGAAACCTGTATAAACTCAGCTGCCTTTGGTCCATTCTCCATATCAAAACTGCGTAGCCAATGCCACAGTTAATAACTCACAGTAATTAAATTCACATAATCCATCCACAAAGTCATATATATGTATAATAACCTTAGATCAAATGAAATATTGCTTTTCTTCTCGACAAACTTGATAATTGGTACACGAGCCTTAGCAATCACCTGCACATATCAGAGGCACATATCAGAAAGCTAGTTATGAGACACAGTCTCTCAGTCTGATACTGAAATGTTATAAGAGAAAAGTCAAAAGATACCTGAATATTCTTAGCAATCCCTCTTTGTGCCAATGCTCTGGAGAGTGCTTTCAGACCTAGTTGAGGATTTGTGATACCTGACTCCAGAATCACAACCTTGATATACCCAAAAGTAAAAAAAAAAAAAAAAAAAAGATTTAGACATCACATCTTCAAAACAAAAATGTCAACAGCATCTTACAAGTCTACATGCTATTACAGAATCAACCAAACAAAAAGAATCACTTACATCGATATCACTTGTTGGAAGATAAAGTCCCGTCTTGTATGATCCGAAAACTTCTACCTGCAAAAAAAGAATAAGGAATGAATCACTTTTGAGCTAAACGATACTCAGAGAGAGAGAAAAAAGCTCTATATACCTTGCAATCAGGCCAGATATATTGAATGACACTTCTAACATTATCCATAGCTGCATCACGCTGTGCTTTCTCTTCTTGAGTTGGTAAGAGAAACTCGCCAAAATCTACAATCTCTGCAACACCAACATGGAAAGAGAGAATCTTTCAACACCAAAAGAGAATCAATGCTTCAACAAAACCCTCAACTTTGAAAGGATTTGTTACCTTTATGCAGTTGAAGCATTGGGATCTTAGAACAGCTGTTCTCGTTAAACCAGTTAGTCTCTAATCTGGGCTCTTCAGCTTCTTTCTCTTTCCTCCTCTTTCTGCTCTTCTTCGAGGTCACAACCGGCGTAACAAACTCGTCGCCCTTCTCATTCTCCCCGGCGTCGACGTCGAGTGAGAAGAAATCGACAGTTTCTGACTCCACCGGCGTTGTGTTTTCGGTTAAATCAGAAATCTCGTTGCGGAAAACAGAATAGTTGTGAGATTCGTCGTGCGTTGCTGGAGACAGATTCGAATCTGAGAGACAAAGTGGAGGAAGAGCATCGTATACGAAAGGTGGAGGTTCTGTCTTGGCTTCGGGCTCCATTGGAGATTGACGGAAGCTGAATCTGGGGTTTAGGGTTTCCACGCCGCCGTGGAGGATACAAAATCAAATAAATAAGAGAAATAAATAATGTGTCCGAACAGAAGAAGGAAACAATTGGGAGGGGGAAATAAATAAATATAATTAAATAAATAATGGTTTTCATTCTGCATAAAAACCCTCCGGCCAACGAGAAGATATTCAGATCTGTTTGGTTTGGTTCTATTGGATTTCACAAAATCACCCTTGTGTATATGCTATGCTTTGGTTCTGGTCGATTCAGATAATTTTATTGAAAGCGGTATAGAACCCAACTTTTTAATTTTGGTTTAGATTGGATGTTTTACCAAGTTAATTACACCTATTTCAAGGGAAAATAGGCATTTAACACCCCAAGTATTTGAAATCGGCAATTTTAATACTCAAGTATTGCTCGCGCATAATTATTCCCCATCTAATAGTTGACTGCACGAAATTAGGAACGAAATAGTCAACCGTTAACTGGTTAACGGAAAGATAACGGTTTCCGTCAACTTTTTAACGGTTGACTATTTCGTTCCTAATTTCATACAGTCAACTATTAGTTGGGGAATAATTCTGTGCAAGAAATACTTGAGTATTTAATTTGCCGAGTTGAAAATACTTGAGGAATTTAAAACCTCAATATTTTTTAAAAAATATATAATTTAAAAAAAAAATTCAAGTCAGATGTAATCAATATACGAGATTTTTACTTTTTAAAAAAGATTTTTGAGTTTTTACAATGACATGTACAATAATAAAAATAGTTATAGTTGCATTTTATTGTTGATGTATTTCATGTTTATAAAATAACTTAAAATGATTTTTTAAAATAATTAATTTACATAAAACATGATTTTTATTAAAATAACTAAACTAAAGGAAAACAATTAAACCAAACTGAAACCGATCCAAACCAAACTAATTATGGTTTACTTCAGATGGAAAATTTTGAGAATTGTCTTAACCAAACCAAAATAACCAAAGTTTCTACTCCTACTTTAAACAATCATATGTAGTTACATCTACTTTAGACTATCATATATTGTACATCATCAATGCAATGCAATACGTTATTTTATTTTATTTTCTTTCGTTCCTAATTTCGTGCAGTCAACTATTAGTTGGGGAATAATTCTGCACGAGCAATACTTGAATATTAAAACTGCCGATTTCAAATACTTGGGGAATTAAATGTGCATTTTCCCCCTATTTCAAAGAAAAATATAAAATATATTTGACTTGGCTTAATTTGCAATAAAGTTGTTTTATTTAACAAACAAAGCTAAAGGCATTTGAGAAATTTAAAATCAATTTGATTTTAATTAATTTTGTTTTCTTATTTGTTACTTCAATTTTTTTTTTGCAATTCTATTACAGTCAGTTTTGAAAATCAGAACGATAATCAAAACCGATAACTTTTTTAGATCATGGGTTAGTATGGTTTGACTAGGTTTGATTGAAGGGAAATTGGTTTAGATAGAGAAATAGCTCAAATTAGATATTTTATCAGCACGAACATAATAATCTTTAAAATATTTAAAGTAAATACATTATCAGTTAAAATAAAATTAAAATAAAATAAAGTTCATACATTCATAAACTTAAAAACACTAATGTTTTTGAAAATTTTCAGTAATAAATTAAATATTAAGTTTTTAACTTAGATCAAGTTTTTCAATATAATAAAATTATCTTTTATTGTGAAAATAAATTTGAAGACATTATATATGCATTAATATATACAATATATATACAATATTTATCTTTTAGAATTTCAAAAAAAAAATTAAATAAAATATAGTGTTGTTATATTTTTGAATCACACAACATAAACTAGTTTATACAAAGATGATTATCAAATCAATGATATTTATTTTTAATTTATGGTTCATTATATATTAACAAATATCTAACAATACTAAAAGGATGATACCAGATATAATTAATTAACACTTGAGGGAGAAGCCCTAGCTCTGACGGCGACTGTTTTGGAGATCAGGAACGAGATGGCGTCGAACGGATCTCTGGCGTAGATCAACGCTCTTCGGTGATAGTTCGACAAGAATCCGGCTAACCTTTGTTAGCTGGTGGCGCTCTACTTCACAGGAATCGACCTTTGTCGGTTTCTTCTTTGTCACGGCACTATTCATGTTTGCTTGATCGTTGTCTGGTGGTATATGTTCCCTGACGCTCGCTTCCCCTCTCTGATTTGGTCCCGGAGATAGATCGTCCTACGATCTCAAGGAGTCGACCCTTGTCGTCCTCCTTCTCTCTTACGTACGCCTTGGATAACAGTTTTCCTTCGTCTTCTCCCGGCGTCGATTGTGCTCGGTGCGACCACTGGTGATAGGAACTCCGGAGTTGACTCTGTTTGGTGATTTGGAACGGATACGGCCTTTTTCTTCCGAAGATTTCGAATAGTGATCATCCATCTCTTTGGCTTCATAAACGACTGTGAACCTTGTGAACGGATCATCATCTTAACTCGTCTGGATCTTCATCTTCTATGGGGCCAACGAGTCGGGTTAACACTGCTCATATGGCAGATGTTAAAGGGAAAGGTATTCTTTACGAGGATGATGATGAACCAATTAAACTTTCTGAGAATGATGATTCTTTCGTCATAAAGGAATTTCGTATGTCTCTCATCGGAAAGGTCATAAACCCTAAGAAGCAGGACGTTGAGAAGCTGGTACAAAAAATGCCGACTCAATGGGGTCTTCAAGATAGAATTACTGCGAATGATTTAGGGAATGGAAAGTTTCTTTTTAACTTTAGCTCTGAGGATGATCTGAATTCTGTTCTTCGGCAAGGCCCGTTTCATTACAACTATTGTATGTTTGTATTGGTGAGATGGGAGCCTATTGTCCATGATGACTATCCTTGGATCATCCCCTTTTGGGTCACGTTTGTTGGTATGCCTTTGCATCTATGGACGGATAGAAATTTGAGGAATATTGGTGGTCGTCTTGGACATGTGGACACTGTGGATCTATCGGAGGGGCGGCTACTAATCGATATTGACTCGCGAAAACCATTAAAATTCAAGAGGAAAGTTCAGAGTCCTGAGGGGGATGAAGTTACCATTGAGATTAAATATGACAAGCTTTTTAAGCACTGTACAACTTGTGGCCTTATGTCACACGAGAAGGGTTATTGCCCTTTAGCGATGAATAATTCTCGAGGTGCAGCAGAGAGAGCTCCTGTTTTTGACCGTGTCCAACTCCCCCAGATGTCTACAGATAGGCATCCAACGTAGGGGTATTCTCGCGCCACACATGATGGGCTAAAGGGAAGTGACAATGTTTCTGGCCGAATGGCATTACTTGGCTCATCTCGGATAGCAACGAGTGGTGGAAGCAGAGTTCACCAGTCCCGTGGTGTTGATTCACGTCATAGAAATGATACGAGAACCGGTGATCGGAGGGCTTTTGATTCGAGATTGGAAGGAGTTACTGATCACAGCAAACATCACCCTAACAGGGTAATGCGGAGAAGATATGAAAGGCATGACTCCTCGAAATACACTAGCTTCCGCCATGGAAAAGGTCCTTATGATCGTGATACTACATCGGCTTGGCGTGTCAAAAGGAGAGATCAGGAAGGTAATGCCTCTCCTATGGAACGTGGTACAGCTAGAGGTGATTCGGTGGTTCCTTCGAACCATGATGCAGCTAGAGTTGATATGGAGAAACAAAGTTCGAACACTCAACTCAACAGTCAGGTTATTACTTCGGGCGACTTGGGTCAGAGTAAGCGGCTGGCGAGTACCATAGTATCGCCTGAATTAAGATTAACTATGGAGGGTAATGTTACACTGAGGAACAAGAGCGTCAAAAAGCCACTTACATTTGCCGCACACGAGTACCCGCCTGAGGATGATGAGAGACAAGTCATTGGGGCTCCATCGGACATGGAGGTACAACATGAGGATGGAGTTGATGAGCAGTTGCTGGCTGGTGATGATCTATTTGATGAGGAATTAAAGGATTTGGAGGTTAAGTCACACTCTCCTGAAGCTCTACCTCCACGACGCAGTGATCATGCTTCAAATGGAAAAAAAAACGGCTAGGAGCAGTAGCAGGATAAACCCATCGCTGGGGAATCAGACATCGAAACCGGAGTACCTCCGTCGAGGTTCTCCAAGACTCAGAGCACACATGTCCTCATCTCACAGAGCCGGTGCAAGTAAGAAGCCTAGGCGTTCGCACCATAGAGTTAAAAAGTCGGATGAGGCGACAAACAAGGGTGAGGGTTTGATGGGTTCCCATAATCCATCCCCCCTTCATCAATGAGGACAATCAGTTGGAATTGTCGAGGGATAGGGAACGACCTCACAGTTTAACGCCTTACGGAGATGTGTCAGAAGCATCACCCAGGATTTGTGTTCCTCTCTGAGACGAAGAATAGGAGGCTGCTGTTGCAAGACATTCAGGCCGACTTAGGATTGGATCGCTTGTTTACCGTTGAGCCACTTGGCCTCAGCAGAGGTTTAGCTTTATTTTTTATGGATGAATTTCAAGTTAATGTACTTTTTTCAAATAACCGAATGATTGACATTGAGGCAGTCATTGATGGAATAAAATTCTACATGACATTTGTTTATGGGGATCCTGTACTTGAGCAAAGAGAGTTAGTATGGGAGCATCTTACGCGCTTCTCAACAACAAGAAATGGACCTTGGTTCATGATAGGAGATTTTAACGAAATTACATGTCATGCAGAGAAGGAAGGAGGCAGACAACGCCCTGATGGCTCATTTCTGACCTTTAGACAAATGTTAAGTGACTGTGCTATGCTAGAATTTCCGTATTCAGGGAACATGCTATCTTGGGTTGGAAATAGAGCAGGGAGGACGACAGTTAGATGCCGACTTGATAGGGCTGTTGGGAATGAAAACTGGCATGAAAAATTCCCCCATTCAAAGTGAAGTATATGAGACTCTGGGGATCGGATCATCGTCCGATCCTAGCTGATATTCTGAGGAAGAAACCTAGGAGATCAACGAATTTCAAATTTGATAAGAGATGGTTAGATAATGAGGAGCTTAGGCAAGTTATTCTTGAGGGATGGAAGTCACCAGACCTCCCACCAGACGCAAGTATAATGGAGCACATTGCAAGCTGCAGGCGAGCAATAAGTGAATGGAAAAGACAGTATAATCTGAACTCTGAGAAAACAGTGGAGGAGCTAAAGGAAAAGGTGGATCGCTTATCCTCAAATGATGATGCCACTACTGAGGAGATCGCGGCAGCTATTAAGGAACTATCTGACGCTCTTAAGGTGGAGGAGATGTTCTGGAAACAGAAGTGTCGGGTTTTTTGGTTGAGAGAAGGGGATAGGAATACTAAATTTTTTCATGCCCTTACGAAGCAAAGGAGAGCAAGGAATAGGATTACCCAACTACTGGATGAAGATGGAAATGTTGTGGAGGATGAGGAAGGGTTGGTAGCCATTGCTACAAATTATTTTAGACACATCTTTCAATCTTCAAATCCTGAGGCAATAGAGGAAGCACTCTCTGAAGTATCTACAACAATTACCCCAACAGATAATGCGACTTTAACAGCCCCGGTCACTGAGTGGGAGGTTAAACTAGCTCTATTTGCGATGCACCCAGAGAAAGCTCCAGGACCGGATGGTATGACGGCGTTGTTCTATCAGAAATTCTGGGATATTGTAAAGGATGATCTAACTCTTATGGTTAATCAATTCCTTTTCGACGGTACGGTGCCATCTGGTCTGAATGACACCAATATATGTCTCATTCCAAAAGTGGAGAAGCCAAATCAGATGAGTCAGTTACGTCCTATTAGTTTATGCAATGTTAGCTACAAGATTATCTCTAAGGTCTTATGCCAGAGATTAAAGAAGTTCCTTCCAGATAGGATCTTAGAGACCCAGTCAGCCTTTGTTGCTGGGAGACAGATATCTGATAATATTATGATAGCTCAGGAGTTGTTCCATGCTTTAAGGACAAAACCGAGTGGCCGAAACAAGAGGATGGCTATCAAAACAGATATGAGCAAGGCCTATGATAGAATGGAATGGTCCTTCATTGAGGCAACCATGAGGAAAATGGGCTTTTCTGAAGTTTGGATAACTATGATAATGAGATGCGTAACTTCAGTAAAATATAAAGTCCTTATGAATGGATAACCAAGAGGGAATATTTTCTGCACGGAAGCGCTCGTTAGCCTTCTAAATCACGCAGAGAATCAAGGGAAGATAACGGGGATGCGCATTACGCGTGCGTGTCCCTCGGTATCTCACCTTCTTTTTGCTGATGATAGTCTGTTTTTCTGTAAGGCGGAGCCCCGTGAATGTGAAGAAGTAATGAAAGTGGTCACGATATATGGACAAGCTTCAGGACAATGCATCAATTTTGAGAAGTCGTCTTTACTCTTTGGTAAAAGAATTGGACAGGAGGTGAGACAAGAGATAAAAGACACACTTGGGATCCAAAATGAAGGAGGAATGGGGTCATATCTGGGTATACCAGAGGACATCAGTGGGTCCAAATGTAAGCTCTTTGTTTTCCTTAAGGACAAGCTGAGAAATAGAGTGAATGGATGGACTGGGAGATGGCTCTATAAAGGTGGGAAAGAAGTTATGATAAAATCAATCATGCTTGCTCTTCCGACGTATGTAATGTCTTGTTTCCTTCTCCCATTGGAGATCTGCGAGAATCTAGCTAGTGCCATTGCACAATTCTGGTGGAGCTCAAACCCGCCTAAGAGGGGTATTCACTGGTCGACATGAGACAAATTATGCTTACCCAAAGATGAAGGCGGTATTGGTTTTAGGATGATTCACGAGTTTAACCTGGCGCTACTGGCAAAACAATTATGGAGACTGGTACAAAACCCAGACTTGCTGGTTGCTCGCGTCTTGAGAGGTCGATATTACAGATTGAGTACGCCTTTGCGTCAAATCAATACAAGTAGCCCCTCATATGTGTGGACAAGCATATCGGCCGGAAGAGAATTGCTACTATTAGGAATTAGACAAAAGATTCATTTGGGGTATGAGGTTAAAGCTTGGGAGGATCCTTGGATTCCTTGACAACCACTGTTCTCGATGTGGGGAGCCAGAGGAGACGATCACACATGCAGGATTTGAATGTCCACCTGCTCTACAGGTTTGGGCGCTATCATATATGCCTACCAATCCTGCTACGTTTCCAGGCCAAAGTACGTACGCGAATATGGATTACCTATTCTGGAGGAAGAATGCAATAATGGAACCAGAATTGGATAGGGATCCTTATTCTTGGCTAATCTGATACATTTGGAAGGCTAGGAATGATAAGTTATTCCGAGGCATTGATAGGGACCCATTGGAAGTGGCGCGGTATGCAGAGAGCGAATGCCAAGCATGGTTCCAAGCAAATGAGCAAGAAGTACCGTCTCCTCTTGGGGATGGAATAGGTGAAGACCAGGCCTTAAACTTGGGAAATATCTGCATGGTGGATGGATCTTGGACTTCAACGGACTATTTTAGTGGATGAGGGTGGGTTTTGACTGATAATTCTGGAAATAGCTAGTTACTGGGGGTGCGTAATTTTGATCGAGTGGAGTCGGCGTTGCATTCAGAATTGGAAGCACTGCGGTGGGCAATGGAGAACATGCTTCAACATTCGCCATGTCAGAGCTTTGGAACTGATTGCAAGGAGATGATTGAAATGCTCAGGAATCCTCAGGCATGGCCTAGCTTCTCAACAGAGTTGGAAAAATTGATGACACTGAAGATCTGCTTTCCAGATTTCAAGATTTTTTATATTCCCAGACTCCAGAATGGCGCTTCTGATTCTTTAGCTAAATTAGCTAGATCCTTTTATCGTAAGCTTGTATACGTTGGTTGTTCTGTTCCGGTCTGGTTACCCAGACCACCTCATGTCGCTTGAGTAATAGAACAGCCGTTTGATGTCAAAAAAAAAAAAAAGGATGATACCAGCATCAGTTAAGCCATCCACGTCAGCTCCAAAAATCGTCCAATAGGAGTGGTGCTTTCCGCCACGTAACAGACATAATTGAGCAATGTTGCGCTTCTGTTTTTCATCTATGTTGTTTTATTTTGTGGGCCCACTAAGTTTAGATCTAGTCTTTTTATCTTTCTCTGATTCCTCAACTTAAATATCTATGTTACTGACCATCCTCTTCTATCAGTACCCTCTTAATATCTTCGTTTCATCTCTTTCTCTATCTCCTTATTTAAGCTACTGTATCTTAAATTCCTTATGTTCAAAACCGAGACGCACATATCTATAAGCCGAATCCATGGCGATGAAATCCAACGGCAAATCACATATCTTTGTATTCAGATCCATTATGTTGACAACTCATGTGGTTCTTGGAAAGGGTCTGATGGCTTGGAAAAGAGCTGCGGCAAGAGCTGAGCCGTGCAGATCTAATGGATTTTGATAGTGATGGAAAGGGTGTTAACAAGAATAAAGAAGAGATAATGTGTGTGCGATTCAAAAAATTGTTTAAGATCATGGTCTGACGAGTATGAAAAAGATGGTGTGGACATAAAAAATTTTATGCTGCAGCAGGCAGTTGATTAGACAATGTCAAGAAGAAAAATATGTCTTTCTCTCATTATGCCCATGGATCCATATTCATGCTTATGTCAATTGGTGGAGTGGTTGGAGTTACCCAGATGAATGGCTGCCCCAAAACGGTAGTCACTTTGTCTTCTCGCTTATGTTCTCAATATCTGTTGTGGTAATTGCTTGCCCTTGTACACTGGGATTGGCAACACCAACCGCTGTTATGGTGGCAACATGAGTTGGAGCAACCAATGGTGTTTTGATCAAAGGAGGTGATGCATTGGAGAAATCTCACAAAGTGAAATAAGTAATCTTTAACAAAACAGGCACCTTAACTCAAGGAAAAGCTACCGTGACAACCACAAAAGTCTTCTCAGAGATGGAACGTGGAGAGTTTCTCACGCTTGTTGCTTCCGCAGAGGTAAACTAAATCTTCTTCCTTCAACTTCTTAGATTGTTTGTGATATATAAACGGTAACTAAAGATATTAACAGTGTGTCTTAATCTCCTTAGGCTAGCAATGAACACCCATTGGCAAAAGCTATAGTTGAGTACGCTCGGCATTTCCATTTCTTTGATGAATCTACCGAGGACGGTGAAACAAAGAACAAAGTCTCTCAAAATGTTGGATGGTTACTCGATATTTCGGACTTCTCTGCTCTTCCGGGGAAAGGCATCTAGTGCTTAGTCAACAACATGCTGATTCTGGTTGAGTTTAAAAGTCCATAACATTTTATATCAACTTTCTTGCTTATGGTTCTGTGTTCGTCAACTGAAAGAAAGTTTCTTCTGTTCTTTTTCATCATCAGGTGGGAAACCGTAAACTTATGTCAGAAAACTCCATTACCATTCCAGACCACAAAGAGAATTTTATCGAGGAGCTTGAAGAAAGCGCAAAGACAGGAGTCATTGTAGTCTATAACGGTGAATTATTTGGTGTCATGGGAGTTGCTGATCCACTAAAGAGAGAAGCTGTTGTAGTCGTGGAAGGTCTCCTTAGAATTGGTGTTCGACGTATAATGATTACAAGTGATAACTGGAGAACAACAAGAGCAGTCGCCAAAGAGGTAAAAGAAAACATTTGTGGTGGGTTCCGGTTTAGATATTCTGGTTCTATATGTTGGTTTGGTTTTGCATGAGTGCAAGTTGGTATTGAAGATGTGAGATCTGAAGTAATGCCAGCAGAAAAATCTGAAGTGATTCATTCACTGCAAAAAGATGGAAGCACAGTGGCCATGGTTGGAGATGGAATCAATGACTCGCCAGCTCTAGCCGCTGCTGACGTGGGAATGGCCATTGGTGCAGGGACTCATGTAGCAATAGAAGCAGCTGATTACGTTCTGATGAGAAACAACTTAGAAGATGTTATTACAGCCATTGATCTCTCTCGCAAAACCTTAACATGAATCAGGTTAAACTACGTTTTCGCCATGGCTTACAACGTGCTGTCGATACCGATAGCAGTGGGAGTATTCTTCCCGATCCTGAGGGTACAACTGTCCCCGTTTAAAATGTTTAAGAAATATGTTTGGTATTGAGAGATTGATGAGAGATTAAGATGTCTAAGTATGAAGGTTTAGAGTAACCATGATGAATAAGAGAGAGAGAGACTGAAATTCGTGAATATCATTAAGAGAGAGAGGTTACAATTGCTCTATAGAAAGACATAAGAGATCCTGATAAGCTTTTGGTCACTATTACAAGCATGTGGAGTCAACAAGGAGTGGTGCGCCTCTTTTGAAATGAATGGACTGGATTACTTGCATGCTTGATACCAAAGGTATCTTAGACCAGATACCTTCACCTTTCCAGCCTGTCCAAAGCACAAGTTGGCGAGCCTAACCTTATCCATAAACGGTCTGATCTACATCAGACCTTCCCTCCCATTTAGAGTCTTCAACACCTTTAGTTCCCTCCCTTCCATTTAGAGACTTCAACACCCTTTTCTACATGACCACATGCCTTCTATGCCACGGTATCTAATGTGTACGGACAAGCCATGTTCGTACACCTTTCACCCTAACTTCGCACATAGACCAAATGCTCCCAAACTATCCTAATCTCTTCATACTATCTTGTAACCTCAATCTCATATAATACACTCCTCATTTCAACACTCCTCCTCAAGCTTGACCATGTGGAACAAGTCGAGCTTGGAGTACCATGAGGTCTTTCTTATTAAAAACCTTACCAAAAAAAATCTATTTGAGACAAAACTTCAGCAAGTAAAATAGTAAAGGCCCCATGGCGAGGGGATTAGCTGGGTTGAGGAGTGAGGTCAGTGAGTCCTAACCTGATGTGTATGGACTCCATTGTATGGACTCCATTGTCTTCTGTTACTATAGTTATTTTTGTTTTTCCTTGGTTGAATGAAAAAAGGACAAAATACTTGGAACATACTGCACCGATATTAATCTTGAAGTTAAGACATGTTCTTCTTCTTGCTGTTTGTCATAATCTTCGAAGTCATTAGCTTCCTATTAATTGTGCAAACTGGATTACCAAATATCTTACCTCAACTCATATATAACTAAATAAAATTTTAAGCTGAATAGTACACTTAGGATTTTGAAATTTGAAAATTTATCACATTCATAAATAATAGGGAAAATTCCATATAAATACCCCGACTAAATTCTATTAAGCTTTTTAATACCCAAACTTTTTCACTACCCAGTTTAATACCTCAACTAATTATTCTGCCCATTTTAATACACCAACTTTTATAATTGTATCTATTTTAATACTCAAAATTTGTTTATTTTTAATTAACAGTACTAATAAATTTCAAACGAAATTTTGAAAAATCTCCAAAATCTAAGAAAAAATATTTAAATTTTCTAAGTTTATTTGAAGATTTAAGAAATAAGGTAAACAAACTCTGTAGAAAATTTAATGTTTTAAAAAAAAAGTTTTTGAAGGAAAAAAAATAATTTACTTTTTATTTCAAAAAAACAAACTAAATTCAATATATAAAACTTAAAAAACTTATTACAAAACTTAAGATTATAAAAAAATTTATTTAATTTCGTTACTCAAACATATAATAAAATTAATTTTTTTTGTGAAGTTTAGACATTTTTAAAATTTCATTGGAAACTTATTAGTATTGTTAATTAAAATAAACAAAGTTGAGTATTAAAATGGATACAGCTATGAAAGTTGATGTATTAAAGTGGGCAGAATAATTAGTTGAGGTTTTAAACTGGGTAGTGAAAAAGTTTGGGTATTAAAAAACTTAGTAGAATTTAGTTGGGGTATTTATATGGAATTTTCCCTAAATAATACTACTTATAAAATATAGAAGGATATACATGTTTAACCATTTGCCAGTATACTATGCATTTCTCTATTAATAAATCAGAAATAATGAAGTGAAAAACCCAAAATTGTTTTAGCACTTCGTTGTTATGTTGGGGTTAACAACAACGTGAACTTTGATTAAAAAAAGATTGCTAACCAAAAAAGTTAAAATAGAAGCGTTGATTAGTTTTACCTTTTTCTATTGGTGTTACAAAAAAAAATTATTCTGTTTATGTAACATTCAAGTATATCTTTTCGAAAACAAGTTAACCTTGCTAAACTCTCACTAAAGAGAAAATATTATGAGAATGAATTTCCAATTATTATTCATTGTGTATATGTATTTCACTATTTTCAAACATATAATTTTAAATAAATGAAATTTCAAAAAAAAAATAACAAAGAAATATTATATTAGTTAACCATATAAATTATATTTTAAAACTAATCAAAATAATGCAGTGAAATTAGTAACGGCCATAACTCTGGTAAGAAGATTTTAATTCAACAAATATAGAGAAACTATTTGAAGTTTTAAATGAAATAAAAAATACAAAGTTATACATCCCATATTTGAAGTCATTAGAGGTAACAATAGAAAAAAGATAACAAGAAACTATATTACTCTTCTTTAGTGTGTTAATTATTAAATTAATTTTTCTTTTCGGTAGAATTATTTATAATATGAAAAGATATGTTATATAGAGTAAGAAAATCATCTTTTTAACTTATTGAAAGAAACAAATTAAAATGATAGGGTTGTTAAGTTAAAATTTATTTAAAGACAACTAATAGTTCTTTATGCAAAATTAATATAAGCTCAAGAAAAACAACTTATATACTAATACAAGGATAATTTAACGAATTTAAAATACACAAACTGCGCGTAGGGAGCCGTTATTTACCATATATATGGTGTAAATTTTGTCAGATTTAAAAATATACAGATACTAGATGATAACCCGCACACATGCGCGGGTGAAATTTTATACTAATATTTACTCATTAAATGGTTTTTAACATTCTGTAATACTGCAGTATTTATCGATTATGAAACAATGAATACAAATATTGGTATCTTAAATCATCATAGGTCTGGACGTTTGAGACTTCGTCGGTTTTGATATGATTGTGACGTATTTTCAGATTTTGGTATTATTCTCATATATCCTATTTAAATTTTACTAATTATCGGATTGGATTCGATTTGATCTTCTCAATTCAGTTTGGATTGGATTGTAACCAATATCTGAAATCATCCCAAAAATATTTTTTAAACATTAAAAGTTGACAAAAAATTCAAAATATTTAAATTATTAATAAATCTAATTTAAAATTAGTTAAATTATTTAAACAAACTAAAATATATTAAAAAAGCAAATAAAAAAACTACAAAAATCTTTCGAATACTATAATTTGTATCTACTAACCTCAAACTTTTTCACTGAAATTTTTAAATTAACATATTTATAATATGAATATCTACTAATGATACTTCATATTCGTACGATTTATGATAATTTGTATCTTATTTGGAAAAAAAAACAAAGTTAAACCATTGATCATAAAATTTTCAATGTGGGATTTTACTATTTTTAGTTATTTATGGTCGTTTTAAAAAATTAAAAATATAATCTGTAAGAAAAAAAATTAATTTTTTACTATATATATAATGTGATTGTTTAATTTATTTTAATAATTTAAAATTAAACAAAAAAAGAGAGAACACAAAAATATGTATTATTCATAATCATTAATTACATATATATGTTAATCATATTTGGTAATTCCGTAGCTTTTATTTAAGGAAAGAAAATATATTGTCTTATACTTAGCAGAGTTGGTCCCTTAAAAATGTTTATATATTATAGTCCTAAATACAAGAAATTAAATGTTACATTATTTCATTCTTAGCAAAGTTGGTTCATTAAAAAATTAAGGCTGAGATGCTCTGTGAGCTTGACACGTAAGCATGCTCTCTAAGGTTGTGCATTTATGAATGCTTCAGGATTAATATATAGGAGATTATCTTCTAAAACATATAAATGTGAAAACAAAAAAAAATATAATACATTATGATCAGTACCTCTTATTTATCGGAAAGATAATGCTCTTTCATGTGATACAATTTTACTTTGACAACACCAGGGGCGTCCCTGTAGATATAGGGGCCCTACACACACAAAAATTAGGGGCCTAGTTATCAATAGATTTATTTATTTTTAGATTTTTTTTTGTTTTTATCATTGGCATATTTACTATAAACTGCTTTTTAGTTTAACTGATATAATTATTATTTTTAATTTTACATAACAGTAAATATAAAAATTTATTAATGAAATTTTAAAAATTGGTGACCCTTAAAAATGAGGCCCTAGGCCCATGTTTCATGGTGCTGTGCCAATGGACGCTCCTGGACAACACAATAAAAATATTAGAGACTTCAGAAGCAATGATAAAAGTCAAGTTTAGCGCATGAATTCGAGCAAAACAACGCCAAGTTCAGAGGATGATCTTCAAAAAAAACTTAACGAAAATCAATATTTTACCTTCTTCTGAATGGTTTATGTATTTTGAACTTGGTTTGCGTATTGGCAAATATATAAAACACAATCTTACTATTTAGAAAAGGCCAAAATAAAGTAGCATACAACATTTAAACAACCAAAACTAAATCATGTCATCCCCACCTCTTATACTATATGTTTGACGTTAAAGAATTTGTAAAATTTAAAGGCCAATTATCTGTGCATATCCCGAAAAACGAACTAGTAATTATTAATTAATGTTAATAAAACCTTTATAACATAATATAAATTATTTTTATATAATGATAATGAATAAATCAAGAAAATTTGATATTAATTAATGGTTAATTATATATTAATTTTCTTGTAGTTTTTGGTTAACTAATATACATATATTTAGATAATGATAATCATCCAATAAATGAATTTTTTTTTAATTAAGGTTAATTATATATTACTTTGTTTTTGGTTTATAGTTATTATATATTAATAACCTAATTATACATTAAGAGTAATAGTTAGTCATTAGTCGAAATCATAAAAACATGATAAATTAATAAAACTACCTAAAATTATAGAAAACATGAAAAATCAACAATTTTACTTCTCAAATAATAATATAGATTAACTATCTAACCAAAACAAAAAATACAACCACTATTATTACAATATATATTATATTACTCTTGACAACCGGCTAAAAGATCAAACATCTTTTTCTTCGCTTACCAAATCCGTAATATATATCTTGTGTATTTATCTACACTGTTTTCTTTTAACTACCACTCCTTCTTCTGGAATAAACATCCCACCTCTTCTGTAATTACTATGAGATCTTCTACAGCTAAATTCATTACTCAACCACAACCATAATAGCTACCATAACCATCAGAAAATGTGTAACATCTCCTATATATTTTGTTTCCGCTACTACAAATATCACTATCACAACCAATAATAAAATTAAGGTCTATACCATGTGTCAATTTTATACATATATGGTATAGTTTTAGACCTCTTAATAATTACTTTAATATATACTATACTATTTAGATATATATATATATATACTATAGTATGTGTATATTTTGATATTTGAGTTATGTTTATATTTCCTTTTAGAATTTACTGATTAGTGTTTTAGATTTAGTTTACAGAAGGTTTCGGTTGAGGTTGGAGTAAATATTACATCATTCCCTATAATTCTATATATTTCAAAGTTTGAACAATATGAACTATGATATTTTGTTTATTACTATTCTATTTTGTATATTTTTACTTTTGGATTTAGGGTTTAGATTTCTTTTTAGAATTTAGTGATTATGTACTATATTGCTAAATGTCCACCATAAAAATTATATTGTATGCTATTTATTAGTTTTATACATATATAACATAATATTTTAAAATTTCATTAATATTAACTATATCATTTAGTATGTTCTATTCTATTTACTCTCTTTATTTTCTTCCGTAACATTATCTCTTTCTTCAATCATCACAGTTATAACATGACCACCATTGGAGGCATAGTAATATTTGTATGAATGAACATGTAAACACATTATACTGTTTAATATAAGTTGATATTTGATACTTTTATTGTATATACTATTCTATTTAGTTTATTCCATATCATTCGGTTTGTTCTGTCGTATTCATTCTGTTGTCGACATGGTAATTAATACCGCTGTACATTATTATGTTGATGCTTCTTCTTTTGTGTAACTGGAAACCGGCTTAAAAGAAAGATAAACCAGGACAAATGCTATGACATCTAATTATGTCAAAATCAATATTATATTCTTAATTTTATCTCAAAATTAAACTATTTCACAAATTAACCCTTAATTGAATTCAACCGCAATTAATTTAATTTTTTATGGGATGAAAAAAATTGTATCCACACATCTACAATTTTATAAAGATAACTAGGATATGACATGCGTCTTGTGAAGGTGAGTGTATGTAATTAATATATAAAATTTTAGTATTCACAAATTGAAATTTACATATGATTGTTTTTATATATATTTGGAATTTTAGAGTTTTTATATAATTATATATATGTAGAATCAGAAACAATTGTAATTAGAACTGTAGATCAAAACTTAGAATTTAATGGGTTCAGTTCATATATCTTTTCATTTTTCAAAGTTCGAGTGATGGAAAATAAATGGAGTGTCAGAGGACTTAATTGGTAGAACATTATCAAGTTCCCTAGTGCTTTCTTAAGAAGCAGTTGGTAGAATATTTTTATTTAGAATATATAAAATTTCAAAACTAATTTAATAGAATTTAATTATTTGTCTAATAATATCAGAAAATTATATTTTTAAAAAAAATTAACAAAAAAATAGAGAAAAAATTAAGTTAAATTTAAAATTGTAATTATGTTTAAATTAATATTATTTATTCATACGATATGCGATATATATATATATATATATATATATATTAACATAAACACCTATTAAAATAAAATTATTTATTCATATGATTTATAATCATTGTAATTTATTATAAAAATTAGACCTTGATCACAAAAGTTTATGTGAGATTTTTAACAGTTTTAGTAATTTATACTCATTTTGAAAATTTCAAAATACAATATATATAAAAAAATCTAAATTTTTATTATATGATTAGTGTAGTTGTATAATTTATTTTAATAATAAAAATTAAACAAAATGATATAAAGTATATATATTGTTAACAAATCTGTATTATTTAAAATCATTAATAGTCATATATATCTAATCGCATTAGGTAATTGCGTAGGTTTTATTTAAGGAAAGAATATTAGAAGATTTAGTTTGATATATTATTTAGTTTGATATGTCTTATATGAGACCAACAGACCATGTTTTAAAACTATGCTTTATATAAGATGTTCTAGAATTCTTTTAAATTGAAATAGAAGACATGGAAAGGTGCCACGTAGGATGAAGTTGTTTTTTAATTAATACAAACTTAAGATTACAATTTTTCAAATATTTCTCAATTAATATATAGGGGATTGAGTTGTTACAAAAAAGTAAGTTAATAGAAATAATAATCATGGAACGGAATTTAAATACAAACTAAGTGAGATGTTAATACAGAATTAAAAGTTTAAGTTTAAAAGATTAATAACCATCACAAAAATTCAGAAAAGTATATATAATAAAAATTGTAAAGGGTTTTATTTATTTATAGAAGGGTTTAAAAACACTGCTTATAGTTATAGATAAAGCCTTAGGTTAAACTTCAAGAGATACTGAGATGCTGAGATTTTCGTCGGTATAATTAGTTTGGTTTATACTTATCAAACAGAAAAGAAACTGTTGGCGTAGGCAAATATGCAAGCTTGTTATACATGTTTCATTGAGACATCTCGGAGCTAAAGAGGACCTTATGTTTTCTACTGAAAATACTCCTACAAACTTATATTCCTCTAAACCAATCCTCAGAAAACCGCGAACCAACTTTAACTTAACGAGTATATATATATCATTCTCTTCTCACTGGCAGTGAAGACGATCTCGAAAGTGGCTCCATAGGTTCTGTTCTTAGATCAGGGGTCGTTGCTGAAGAAATGGAGACACATGATCGAAGAAGAGGCGTTCCAACTCTACTTGAAGATTCATTAGGTACAGAAGAAGAAGAAGCATTACGAGGTTGGACTGGCTGTAACTCAAGCTCAATACCTCTCTGTTGTTGTTGTTGTGGATAAGTTTCAACAACATCAAGCACTTGATGGTCATATTCTTCAATAGATGCAACTGTGCTTGTTTCTGTTCTAACAGTGGAATCATCGCCGTAATAACCATGTCTTCTTTTCTTTCTTGTCGCTTTTCCCCAACCTTGAATCGTGTCTCTTATCCTCTGAGGTATCAGAGCCGCTTTATAGTTCGTTCCCATCTAGGAATCAATCAGATGAACCTATCCATTAGGAAACAATCAAAAGTACTCGAAAGCTTCCATGGAGTTTCTGAAGTACCTGAGCGACCAATGCGTACAGTGGTAGTGTACTGTAGCTGCATAGAAACTGTCCAGCAAAACTGCAAAGAGAAGCTCAATTACTTTAATACATATTCACAACAGCTTATAGGCTACTAGGGGAAGAAAAAATAGTTTCATTACCCTAAAGTTAGTCGGAAGTAGACAAGGAGATGATTCTTTAGGAAGCAAGAGTTGTAACCGAACTGCCACTGAAGAAAAATCAAGAACGAATGTCTTGTAAGTTCGAAAGCAAAGCTTGCAAAAGATTAATTTCATTATATGGTTCATATATCATACCCAGAACCAGAAGAATGAAGCCAGTTCAAAAGAATTCTGTTGGAGAAGGGAAAGCAATTAGCTGCAAGCGTTATCAAGACGCTGACCAAGAGACCTAGGGCTGTTAAGGAAAGATATTGCAAACCTGGAATAGAATGAAGTGGATAAGGGAGAGGAGAAGTTCTGGTTTATTGAACCAAAAGAGTTCATCTCTAGGTCTCAGCTTAACTCCGGAAGGATATTCTGTTAAACCAGCATTCTCCAATGCCAAAGTTGCTATTACATGTTGCAGCTTGGTACCAACCAGAAGTACTAGCTGGAAACAAATGTGACGGTTCAAAACAAAATGAGGGAATGCTGAAATTAGATGAAAATGTAGTTCTTACAGTGACAGGTATGATTGCTATCCAGAAGTAAAGATTTGATCCTGCAGTATCAAGAGGCAAATATTTTAACATTCAAATCATATAATATGAAGATTTATCACTACTGGAATAAAGAAAACAGAAGATGATCTCATCTTTATTTTGATTTAATTTAGTCAAACCTTTTATGTTAAAGAGCATGAAAGCAACTACGAACCCCCAAAGCGGCCCACTGCAGAAGATCAATGAGTCAAAACGATTCAGCTAATAATTAATACCAATATCATCTGTTATAGACAAAGTAGCGTAGTGAAATAGTTAAAAACAAGAGATCTTTGAACTTGATAGATATAAAGCTTAAGTTGGATATATCACAGTATGTATTTACAAGATAAGGCAAGCTAACCTTACACCAACGATTCTCTGGAACTCTTCCTCCATAGATCGAATCATGTAGCTGTGAAAATCGTACTTTAATGTGAGGTGGTGATTCTGCCCATAAAAGAGAGAAAAAGGGACACAACACCAATTAGTTATATATATATATATAGTGGTAGCGATATTGTCACTCGTACATGATTGAAAACAAGAGTGGAAAAGCAAACATTCATATGGCTATAAGAGTATCACCCACCACAATGAATCCTTTCCGGAGAGTAAGATAGTCAGAACGAACAACAGAATGTCCGAATTGCCTGAAGAAACATGTCTGCAAACATAACAACCGAAGACATCTCAGTCTATTTCAAGCAATACCTACTCCATGAGTTCCAACAACTATCAATTTATCTTGGTGAACATATATCATTCTGAAAGAGTTAGCTATAGTCTTTTGGTTGATTCCAATCATTGATTGTGAAGAAACAAGAGAAGAAAATCTTTTGATCTAAACAATGACTACATATTTAAAAAAATTCTTCATGTTATCTAGAGAAAGGAGGTTGAAATGTACCACCCATATAAGCAATCTATTCTTGGCCAGAGGAGCAGAAGTATGATACTGAACAAAAGTTGTTTGCCTTCTTAATACTTTTTCCCTTGTCACCGCTGCCTCAAAAAGAAAAAAAAAAAACAAATCATCAATCTTTTCCCCAAGTGAGACATGAACATTGAATAATCAAAGCCTTAACCACATGAACGAGCAAGCAAACAATACATAATGCTAAAGAAACCTGTTAACATCACTTATCATAATGTCACTGTCACTATAAATTAGCGGAACTTTTGATTGTATAATGGAGCAGACTTAATATTTCGTGCTCACCTGTTAAGCAATCATGTCGATCCATGCGAGCTACATCTTCCCAGATCCTCCAACTATGAATCTGTATAAGAGATGCATGCCAATCAAACATTTTGAAAACAGAGATTCTTCCAAGATTAAACACCCTGAATTGCTAAATTTTGGACAAAGCCAGAAGAGGAGTTCATCTGAAGAAGAGATACTACCTTGACGATGGCAAGGAGCATGGTCAAACAGCTGTAAGTAACATGTGTAACCGCCATTATAAAGATGAAACGATGCAGCTGTTCAAGGCCTTCATATGAAACAAACGGCTCATGCCCCTGCAAGATTGAATGTAACCCCAAGAAATGACCAGCATATTCTCAAAATGCTATTATAAGCCATTTAAGTATACCTCGCTGCAAGTAGCATGGTGAATGCTCTCCTCCAGCCTTCTTCTCCTAAAGATGCTGAGAAAGAATGATTTGGTCAAAAGATTCCTCTGGACAGAGGATTCGTTCTCAAGTTCTTCTTTAATCTCGGATCTTGTACAAGGAACGAATCTGGCGTTGTAGAAACTTGAAGGGACACATATGTTGGCTATAGTGCTAGATGTAGCTGTCAGAAGAAGTGAAATGAAGCCAAGCAGCATCAACTCTGCCAAAAAAATGAAATGGAAAATAAAAATATTTATTAGGAAAACAAACACACAAAAAAAAAAGGTTTCATTTTTGGTGAATCAAAAGAAAACCTTCTTTCATCTTCTCTAAAGCAGCAAACAGAGGTTTCCTCTTTGTCTTCCTCAACCACTATGCCAAGAAGAAAGAAGCAATTTAGAAAATGGTTGAAGATGATGGAATCCAAAAATGGAGGCTACTCACAGAGCTAAGGCGATAGATGGATCGTTCAACGATGAGAGAAACAAGGACGAAGACAGACAAGACCAGAGCAACAGACCAAGTAGGAGATAAAGCCAAGGATCTCTCATCTGATTCTACTTCGTTTTCTTCTCCTTCTCCCATTTTGATTTTTTTGGAACAAGGCAACCTTAGAAAAATGGAAACTTTGGGAAACGTTACTTAACCCAAACAAACAAGATCACATTCCTTTGATTCTACAAGTTTAAAATCATAACTTCTAATAGACCCGTCGAGCTCCCTCGGGGTGATTTAAGTAACAAGCGATCGAAACCAAGTAAATTTGAAATCCTGTGGTGAGATTTGTAGACTTCGGTAAAGTCCCAGAAAATGAATCAATCAATTATTCAGGGGCAGAAGCGTCGTTAGAGAGGGATGTTTTGCTAATAAAAAGTTGAATGAATATGCATTTTGATTATAGAAAAATATAATTAATTTTGTGGAGTAGAAAACAAAAGCTGTATTCAGGTCACAACTGGTTGACTTCATGTGCAGTCATGGTTTGTTGTGCTACGTAGATTTGTGTTTTGTAAGCCGACCAACGGAAAATAATAATAAATGTTGACAAGAAAAGGAGGAAAAGCAGAGCGAGGAAGATTCTGACAGGTACCCGAAACGACCTTCTTTCCTCACATGATAAGATACTCTTCTCGCTTTTCACTCTTATGAGTCCTACTTCCTTTTTCAGGTTCCACTTTTCTTTTACAAAGGTTCCATTTTGTTTGCTTCATAAACTATTTGTAGATCTAATTTATATTTTTTTGCTGTTAATAATACTTTAGCTTAAGTACTATTTCTTCTATTTTAGAAGAAAATATCATTTTACCATTGTTTTTTTGTTTTAAAAATATCATTTTTGTTATGAACCAATTAGTGGATGTGTTATAACCATATTATCTAGACATAATTCGTGTAATTTATATGACGGCTTATATTTAGTTTTTTTTTCCTTATTTCTATTGGTTTTGTACTTTCCATTTATCTTCTATGTAATTCTTTATATAAGGGATCCTATGATCATAAATAATATACAACACTTTACACAATTCTCTCATTAGTTTACAATATGTTATCAACACGATTGTACTCTAAATCCTAAGCTAAAACCCGACCAAGAAAAACCCTAGCTCTCTCGCCGGTAATCATCAGCCTCTTCGACTCTTTCCTTTTCTCGGCGAACCCTAGACCCGAGAAACCCTAGTTTGCGGCTCTTTTCTTTTTCCGGCGAAGCCATAGAATGGATTTCCTTTTCCAGCAAAGTCCTAGCTCGCGGAACCCTAATTCGCAATCTCCCTTCTCAAAATCAAATCCGACGAGCCGCTTCTTTAACAATCTCAGTCCCTGCAATCTGATCAACAAATCCCGACCACAAGAAGCTCTTAGA
This sequence comes from Eruca vesicaria subsp. sativa, assembly GCA_932364175.1. Lineage (NCBI taxonomy): Eukaryota > Viridiplantae > Streptophyta > Magnoliopsida > Brassicales > Brassicaceae > Eruca > Eruca vesicaria. The sequence continues at coordinate 97,721 of CAKOAT010285154.1, read as the reverse complement.
CGATCTCAGCCGTTCGTGATCCGATAGCACTACCGCGACCCGACGATCTCAAAGTTCGTTCCAAGCTCGCAGTTCTCTCTCTCCCTTGGTGGTCCGGTTCAACCCTACAAAACTAAAGGTATATTGATTTAATCCATAAAACCTAATTATCAGACCCTAAAACCCTAAAGATATTCTCATGGCATCCGTTTGTTCTTGCTAAACCCTAAAATATATCCCCTAATATTTTAAACATCAAACCGCATGAATGTATATACATTATATGCAAGAAATTCGATTCCCTAAAAACCTATATGGATTTATTTATTGTTTGGTTGATCTGAGATTTTGAAACCCTAATTATGGAATCGAAAACCCTAAACTCTAATTAAGATCCGTTTGATCCTTGAAGTTGTTTGTTTGATCTTATTAATGTTCTGAGTTTTGGTTTCTAGATTGTTTGAGTTTCTGATCTGTTTCTAAAATCTAAAACCCTAAATTTCGTTTTGAATCCCTAAACCCTAAAACGCATGTGATTAAATCCGATTTGAATTTTAGGTTTGATTCTTGTTATTTTGATTGATCTAATTGATGTCTTAAGAGTTAGGATTGCTTTGGTTACTGAAACCCTAATTCTTGATCAAAACCCTAAGACCCTAAATCACATATTGCTTTTGATTAATGGCATTGATTGATTGTTTTTGAAAGTTAGGTTGATAGATTATTTGATTCATATGACATATTGAATCTGAAACCCTAAATCTCGAATTTAAATCCCTAAAGGCGTTGAAACCTTAAAATGCATATTGCTAAATCTGAATGCTAGTTTCTCTAAATTGTTTTAACGGTCGTACGCTAGGTTGATTTTTTGTCATGATTGAAACCCTAACCCTGAACTAAACCCTACAATGCGTATTGTTAGCCTAGCTAAGATAAACCATAATCTATTGAATCCCCATGATAGTATAAAGCACTTGTTCATTAAGACAGATTTCATTATATATCTCCATGCCCGTGTGGCCTTATACATATAGAAATTATTGCATTACATTCATACGACTTGTATGCATCATGAGCATATAGTAATCGTTTTATTAGGTTGATAGAACATCATATATGGCCGCATGTTTTGATTGATCCGTATAACTGGTTATAAAATAGCCGCATGATCCTTGCATATACATATTAGTACCCATTTGCTAGGATTGATGCATCAAATCCATATTGAACATATAGACTGTATGTATTGTGATTGTTCATTAGGATTGCTTGCATCATACCACCTTGGCCATGTGACTTATTTTTAATAAAGCATTCGTATGAATTGACTGTTTGCTTGGCCACATCAAATTATTATATGAAAAAATTGATTGATATATGATTTCAGATGTTGAAAATTTGCAATCTAGATTATGGTGCCCTAAATCTCTCTGGAGATAACTATTTGCAATGGGCATGGATACTAAAATCAACCTGAGGACTATTATCGAGGATAACAATGAAAATGATATAAATAGATACAAGGCAATAAGTATTATTCACCATCATCTCACTGAGGGTCTAAAAGATCAGTATCTCACTATTGAAAATCCTTTAGACCTTTGGACCGCTTTACAGCAGAGATATGATCACCAGAAATGGTGTTACTACCAAAGGCTAGATATGAATGAAGGAATCTCAGATTCCATGACTACAAATCCGTGGATGAGTACAACTCAGTTTTATTTAAAATCGTCTCACAGATGAGACTTTGTGGTGAAGAGGTAACTGAGAAGGAGTTATTAGAAAATACCTTCTCCATATTCCATTCCAGCAATGTGTTGTTGCAACAGCAATACAGAGAAAGATGCTTCACCACCTATACCGATCTGATCTCATACCTATTACTGGCTGAGACTAATAATGAGTTTCTCATGATGAACAGTGAGATGAGACCTCCTGGCTCAACCCCATTATCTGAAGCCAATAAGGCTATATAAGAAAATAAAGATTCTAAAGAAAGTAACCACGTCTAGAGTGATAAACCACACATTCATAGCCGTGGTTGATGGAGAGGACGTGATGGGCCTGGACACTATAGCTCCCATGGACGTGGGAACCACTATAACCGTGGTTGTGGACCCAATTTCGGCCATGGTCGAGGCAAAGGACGTGGTGGTATCTCTAAACCACCACACTCGTCCAAATCAGTGTGCCACAGGTGTGGAATGGACAACCATTGGGCTAAGAATTGTAGGACTCACAGACATCTTTGTGACCTCTACCAAGAGAGCCAGAAATGAAAGAATCCATAAGCCCATTTGGTCCGCCATGATGGGGAAAACGATTTTGATCATGATCAGGATGACCTTATGGATTATGAGACTTCAGATTGCTTAAGAGAATGAATTTCGACATTCTGTGTGTTTTTGTTTGATTTGGTATTTGTTTTGTTTGTTGTATACGCTTTCTTTATAATAACATGATTTCTTTGAGTTTAATTTATTGCTATTATCTTGTCGGATTTTTGATAATATGAATGATTTTCATTATTAAAAACGCCAATATGAGTTTAAATTGCAAGTATAGTAAGCCCAATAAAAGACCACGGCTAGGGCATTGTATCATTGCCTAAAGGGCATGATTTATATTCACCCAGAGAAGTCCATTGAGATATAAGATATAATAATAGTTTCCACATTGAAATAATAGGTAAAGGAAATAAAAGTTCCTTCAGATTATAGAAAGAAAAAAATCGCCTAAGGCCATAAGAAAGTGGTCAAGACTATACATGCATCCTCTACTGATTTTTACTATATCAAGATCAGTATGATAAGAAGCAAATACCATGGTAATCAGAGTGTTTACCACGAAAATATTCACTTTATGGCATGACAGGATTGGCCATCATGGTCTAAACGTGATGCAAAGATTAATCTAGAAATAGGCACAAAGAGTTATCCCATAGAATCTCACGTGTGTAACATATACACAATGGAAACTCATTCGGCCATAATGTCCCAAGCATTTAAAGATTATAGTATGTTCATGAGGGGGCAGTGAGGACAAACCCGTGGTCCATGACCATACTATAAACGGCTTGGTCAAATTCTCTTATAAACGCATAAGACCATTCCCTATAAGGTCCAAAGCTTGGGGACACATGAAATTAACATGTAACTAAAGTTAATACGCATCAGGCTATCTAGTGAGCATAGATATTCCCATCTTAAATTGATTACGGGTCATGAACCAAACATATCTCATCTTAAGACATTTAGAAATGCCACCACAAACATATGTGCCATCTAAGATGGAGTTCTAAGAAGAAGATGGGAATATATGTTAGATATGTTTTCTCCCACAATTATTAATACCTAAAGCCAACCATGGGTGATTAGTTTGGGGCCAGGTACATGGATTGCATGTCTAATGAATCCAACTATCCAACATCAGGGGGAGAAAATAATAAGCTGGTAAAAGAATGATAAGAGAAATAGAATGGAATAAACCTTCATTGTCTTGGCAAGATCCTCGAACTAAAAAAAGTGAAATAAGATGTCCAAAGATAAATACAAATATTATACATTTATAAAGCTAGCTAATCAAATGCCAGACACATTTTTTTAACCCGAAAAGAAAAGAAAAGAAAAGAAAATAAAAGAAACGAAAAGAAAAGAAAAGAATGACTAAGTCATACCAGCTTGCACCAATGAATTTGATATCCTAAAGAGACACATTCAAGTTGCTACAGAGTCTAGACAAGGTAGACCAATAAGTTCCATGAGATAAGAATCCTTGGAAAGAAAAGAGAAAGGTGCATATAATGATAACAAATCCGAGATCAAAGGAAACCAGACCAGACATGGAGATAAGAATGGCTAGCTGAACATGTTAGGTACCAAACCATGTAGCTTAGGATGCCAAGCTGCTAGGTAATAAAGATCCTAGATAATAATCTCAAATCTATTAGATCATTTCTGGAACACCATGGAACCACATAAGAGTGTCGACATATAGATGAAAGCTACATTTAAGGAAGCACATATGGTAGCACTTGGACTTATAAATATAAAGTGAGGCCATGAACCCACATAATAGAGTACTCGTAAGATCAGATTAAATGGAAACGTGGGGTTAGAGTATCTACAGAAAGAGAGGCGTATTGGCCATATATATAGAGAGATGCCATATAATATAAACCAGTGGATGTAAATGGGTCTTGTGAAGGAAATAAAATCGTGAGATGTAGAACATAATCATGTGGTTTAAAGTTGTTCATGTTTCTACTTACAGCATTTGATATGAGGCATATTTGCATAGTTTTAGCATTTCATTTTGTACATAAATCATCATATAGATTTAGGTTTAGGCATCTTTAGGTCCATATTGCATTCATATGTCCTTATTAGGTTTGGAGTGGTGCTAGTGATGATTTGGAGCCTAGAGAGTCACAAAAAATCCAAAGGAGTGAAGAATGATGCAATAGCAGGCAACTGTGGCAGGATAAAGCTGGTTGCGAAGGTGCCGCAGGCAACCATAGCAGGATGTAGATGCCCGCAACGGTGTTACGACGAATTGGACATGAATATTTCGCAGACTCCCACCGCGGGATATGAAGGTCGTGGGCAACGTCAGCGCGGCCTCCTGACTTTGCCCGCGGGCATCTTTCCAGGCTAAAGGTGGTCGCGATCATCTCTCGACAAATTGGACAGAGAGGTTTCACGAGCTGATTTGCGGGAAGAGAAGGCCGCAGCCAAAATGGGTGCATCGCAGGCTAGTGCCGCGGCCAAGAGGAGGTGTCGGCCGTGTCACGGATTATAGCTTAATATAAATATGTATTAGACTTTAAGTGGATGATATCTTCTTTTCTCTCAAAACACATTGAACAGTTGAATCCTTGATTAATATAAGCTTTGTTTCTTGAGTAATTTGAGTCTATCTTTTCTTCTAATCATGATTAGTCTTCTATCCATCATGAGTTTAAGATTAAATATGAAGATTAGTGAGTAGACTCTCTTTGAGTTTATGGGTTAGGGTGATTAAGTGATGATCTAGGGTGATTAATGTTAGATCCTTCTTGTCCTATGCTTATTACTTATTCCCAATGCTAGATTAGACCTAATCCTTCTAAACTAGGTCATTAGGCATTTCCTGCCCACAAGGTGTATGATGAAATGCCTGAACCAAAGTAATAATGCTTTTTGCTTGTTTAACCAAGGATACTTCATGTTAGGAAGGCTTAGATGGTTAATAGACTTGTTCTCAATGATTGCTAGATTGATTTAGACCAATGACCATTTGTGTTTAAAGATTGATTGCAAATGAGCTTTTACCCCAAGGACTAGCTTAGAATTGTGTCTAGACCTGTAGGATATGAATGATTGCTTGAAACCTCACCCTAGATAGTAACTTGATCACCCAAAGTCAATACCCTTATCCATATGCTCTTTTATCTCATTGAAACCAAAGCTTAGTTATTCGTGTTTACATATTACTTGTTATTAGTTACTTATAAAACAAACCCTCATTGATTGCATTTAGATTAAGCAATGTCTTGCATTCTCTTTGTTCAATAGCTCTCAGGATTGGATTGACACTCTACTTACCTTACTACATTGATTTGCTCTAAGGCTTAAAAACCCTTATCAGCATTCAAGCATGACTTTTTACACAAGGATTCTCACAAAGACCAGGAATAGACTATGAGGAGATATACTCCTATGTGGTGGATGCTACTACATATTTCGAATTGATAAAGTATGGTCATAAGAAAGAAATTAGCTTAACATATAAAGGATGTAGTAAGCAGTATATGGTCCACTGGATAATAATGATAAAGGTACCAGAAGGTATTGAGCTCAAAGATGAGAAAAAAAATTCTCAAGAAATAGCATTGTATAAAGCTGAACTGTTTGTGGACTGAAATAAAGCAGCTGCATATATTATGATAGATACTTAGTGAAAGAAAGTTATAAGAACAAATAAGGTGGTCAATGACAAAAAAAGACACATTCATGTGGATAGTATCCGTATCCGTGAGTATGATTTGGTCGAGGACCATAAATCAACATGCACGAACAGATTATGGAGTGGACGACAACAAAAAAGCACATCCCGTCCAAGTATACATCGCCCACGAGTTATAGAGAGAAGTACAAATAGTTCAAATCCATTCAAGCTGAAAGACTCAAGATTAAAAGACTTTCAGTGATGCTCAAATCAGAGGGAGTAATACATATTGTACTCTTTTTCCCTATCCATGGTTTTACCCGGATTTTGTCCCATTAGGTTTTTGGTTTTTTCCTTGGAAATGTTTTAACGAGGGAACCTCCAAAGCGTATTACAAGCTCTATATAATATGACATCCAAGGGAGAGTATTATAAACCAATTAGTGGATGGGTCATAACCTTATTATCTAGGTTTAATCCGTGTAGTCTATATGACGGTTTAGACTTAGCATTTTCCATATTTGAATTGGCTTTATAGTTTCCATTTATCTCCTATATAATTTCCTATATAAGGAATCCTATGATCATGAATAATATACAACACTTTACACAATTCTCTCATTAGTTTACAACAATTTTATATTTTAATGTGACTTTTAATATTAATTTACTCTCTCAACATTTTAAATAAGCAATAGAATTTTTTTAATTTTTTTTTAAAGAAATGTACAATAAATAAATGTATATTAGTATATTTTATTAATTTTTAATCTATATGAAATGTATTTAAATGATATTCCCTCCGTTTCATATTAAGTGTCGTTGTAGAGAATTTTTTGCGTTACAAAATAAGTGTTGTTTTCGGTTTTTGATGTAAAATTTATTATTTTTATTATGTAATTTGTTTTTCTATTGGTTAAAATGTGATTAGATGTATGAGTAATTGTGTTTTTATATAGGAAATATGTAAAATTAATTATTTTCCTAATCCGTGTGCACAAATGTAGAGTGACACTTATAATAAAACAGATGAAGTACTATTTACAAACAGTGGCGAAACCACATGATGTAAAAAAAGGGACAGTTGCCTCCTATGATAAAAATGTATTCAAATTCAGTGTAATTTCTTTAAAATTTTTGTTATGTCTCTATTCACATATTATTTTTTGCTAATAATATTCATTTTTACCGAGGATAAAAATGGGGAAAATTGTCATTTAAATCACCAACTTTCAAATTTGGTTGAAATAAAGCACCAACTTTCTCATAAGCCAAAAAAACACTCAACTTTTGTTGATAAGCCATTTTAGTCACATACTTTCGTCGATCATACCAATTTAGTCATATCGTCAGTCAACAGTTATAGTTGACTAACGGTATGCCTAAAATGGCTTTTAAAGTTGGTGTTTTTTTTGGCACAAATATAAATCAATAATTTTTCAAAATATTAGATTTTAAATATTGAAAATTTTTAATAACTATAACACTAATAAATAAAATTGTAAATAAAAAATAAATTCCATTCAAAAATATAAACATAACTCAATGTAAAATTATTAATTAACATATCCTTAATTGAGTATTTTAGTTAAAAATGATTATGATTTTTTTAATTATTTATGATTAATTTAAAAAAAAACTATTTGTATAATCCTACAGGGATTATGTTTTATAATTTTACTGTCAAAAATTTGTTAGTAAAATTATTACTTCAATTCTTGATTCTTTAAACAAAATGAGTTATCGGATAACAAAAAGAGTTATCTATTTTGGTGAAACTTATTTTTCTTTTTAAATGCATAAAACCTCTTGTAAAAATTTATAGAAAATATATAGATTTGTTTGAAGATCTTTATTATAAACTTGAAGAATCATGAATAATTCGTTAATCAATAACTTTTTTCATTTAAGAAACAAGAGTTGAATTAATAATTCATCAAGAAACTTTTGAAAATAAAATTATAAAACATAATTCAAATAGGATTATATAAATATTAAAAAAAAAACTAATCGTAAATGATTAAAATATTCTTATTATTTTATAATCAAGATACTCAATTAATGTATGTTAACCAATTATTTTACATTGAGTTTTATTTGTATTTTTATTGGATTTTTTATTTATAATTTTATTTATTAGTGTTTTAATTATAAAAATATTTTCAATATTTAAAATATATCCAATATTGTAAAAAAAATATTGATTTATTTTTGTGCCAAAAAAAGCATCAACTTTGAAAGCCATTTTAGGCCTACCGTTAGTCAACTATAAGTGTTGACTAACGATATGCCTAAATTGGTATGGTCGACGAAAGTTTGTGATTAAAATGGCTTGTCAACAAAAGTTGAGTGTTTTTTTCGCTTTTGAGAAAGTTGATGCTTTATTTCAACCAAATTCGAAAGTTGGTGATTTAAATGATAATTTTCCCGATAAAAATGTATGCAATATCCGTCGCAAGACGGATGGAGTATTTAATTGTAGAACGCGAGTATATTCCGTCCAAATTCATTTTCCTGTTTCAAAAACGTATTTTTAGAACGCAAGTATATTTTCATGGAAAAGGAGGAAGTACTTAATTTGTTTAAATTTTCGTTCTCGAAAGTATCCAATAATAAAGTTGATTAAACAATAATGACTATTAATAAGCTGTCCATCTCTTTAAGAAACATAGCTGGACCTCGAAGCTACCTAAGAGGCTAAGACAATAAATGCCTTGGAATATGAGGTCTTGAAAATCCTGTTAATTTCTTTTTATGGTAATTCTTTAAACACCAAAGTGTTAACAATTCTAGTCGCCGACGAATAAAACAATTATAGTAAACGAAAAAAAAGTGACGTAATCGCTTGCATGGACGACCCGGGCAACGTGCGAATTCTCATGAAAAAGAAGAAACAAACTGCGAAGCTCCGCAATAGATTTCGATCGAGGAGGGCTCCACATTAGTCATCTTACTTCACAGTTACGATTTTACAAGTACTAATCTGAAGCCGTGCGTGCATCGTGCTTGCCAATCAATAACTGAAAATTAGTAGAGTGATTTAGTGTATTGCCCCAAATAAAGGCCCAAATTGGAGAAGTATCCATTGATTGACATATAGGGCCCGATTCCTATCCTCGCCAAGCGGAAAAGACGAAACTAATCTCCTACCAAAGATTTGATTTTCGGCGCTTGTGTCAGTCGACTGACACAAGATATCCACGCCGATTGTAATAGGTTCCTGCTCTACTCTGTAACCTAGTACGACTTGTGTGCAATTTTAAAAGCACACGTTTCCTCGGTTATCCGGGATCTCAGTTTAAGCGCAACATCCTAAGGTACCTCGAAAGTGTACGTATTACCATACTAATTTGAAGATAAAAGTAGGTAGAATTGGGTAAAAGTTTAGTTATCAGAACAACAAAAATAGTGGGGGAGAAAGAGGGAGAACGAAAGCTGTGATTTGGTGTTTGAAGAAGATAAACTCAAGAGACAGAAATCGTTTTCTCTCGGAGGGTAAGCTCATAGCTTTCTGTACATATCATATGTAGAAAAGGTAGTTCGATGTCCTTAAAAGATATTAGTTCCTGATAAATGTAATGTTACACCGTAACAGTTTTTGATGATGAGGCACCAAGTTCGCGTCGTTGTTGGAGACTGGGAACGAGGCGCTCAAGGCGCCTGGAGGTTCAACGTGGATAAAACCATGGTAAGAGCTGACGTCGAGCTTAAGGAGAACGAGAGCTTTGTCTCACTAGTGGGTATGGTGAGGGAGAAGTTCAACGTAGACCCACTGTATGGAGTCAACGCCCCCGTGCTGCTGACTTACCACTACCCCGACATTGAAGCAGAGTCTGAGGAGTACTCAGCACCACCCATCGAAATAAATGAGGACGAAGACGTCGCTGTGTTCATGGCTGTTAGGGTTGACAATGTGTGGCAGGAGCTGTATGTAACATTGGGTGGAGAGGATGTTTACAACTACAGGAGGCAGAGGGATGTTGAAGATGGAATAACCGCGTCTGAACAACAAATTCCAGCCAGCGGTTTAGTTAGTATCGAAGGTAAATTTATTTTTCCCTGTTAACGAGGTTGTTATCTGTAAAGGTATGTTGTATCTGAAGAGTATGTATCAGCTAAAATAAATAGTTTAGGTAAACGTTATGTTAGCAGGTAAACAATATATGTATCGGGTAAAATCTTTGGTAACTGGTACGATGTATTTTAACAAACTAGCGAATACATATATTAACTGACAACAGTCATTGTTGGTAGATAACTGATATGCTTTATTTTTACAGATTTGACTGCGAGAGGGTACCTGGTTGTGTACGGGGAAATACTTAGGGGAATATGCACTGCTGATGAAATGAGCATACTGGAGCAAACGGCACTTGGGTGTGGCGCAAATGATTTACAGCTTGACCCGACGATGACAGTAAACTTAGACTCTTCAGAGGGCTCTTCTGGCATCCCTCTTACCCAGGCGGGCGCACTAATAACAGGTTGTGATTTAAGAGGATCAGAGGAAACGACCCTGGAAGTTCAAACTGAAGATTTCACCTTCGCGTTAGGTAAGAGTATTTTATTACATGATAAAGATCATATTATATGTTAAGGAGTTACGTTTCGGTAACCGGAAGGTGTAAACACTATTTAATAGGGGCAACGGGTAATGAAGTGGAGGAGATAATACGGGATAAGGGAAAGGGAGTAATGCTGAGTGATGAGGCGGTAGAGAGACCAATTCAAATTGGAGGTTTCTCAAACTTTCAATTTGGAGATCACCTGCTGACTGAAGAAAATGCACCCAATATGAGTAATCATCTTAACGTTAACAGAATTATTTTCCGTTACTGAATTAGTTACCCATCAAAACAAAAGTTATGCGATAACATATGCATTTTCAGGTACTGGTTCAGCGACACAGCTTTCGCTGGCATTGGGTGTCGACGACTCTGTTGCTGAGGATGACGCTTCATTGCACTGGATGAGAAACTTGAGTGAAGAATTTGACGAGGCGGGGGGTAGCGGAGGTCATAGAAAGTTCATTCAAGGAAAAAATACTATCAGGCAACAACATAGTGGTACTGAAGTTGGAGGTATGAAAATGTTTTTTAAGTTTGAGGATGAAATGATACATTGTTGAAATACAATGCTTTGCTATGAAAAGTACTTAGGTTACGGTTAAAATGTAAAGTAGTGGAAACATACAATATTTACCGAAAACAAACGGATTACCTGTAAATTTAGTATGATGAGCTGAATACCATTTTATTTGTGCTTATCAGGACGTGTGGCAGATGATACAACATGAGAGCTTTTTGTGGGGAAGATATTTGAGAGCAGAGAAGCCTTCAAACTCCATATGACCCTACATGCAATCACAAACAAGTTTAGGTTCCTCATCAAGAAGTCAGAGCCGGGGAAAATGGTACTACAATGTAGGGGAGCAGCGTGTGCATGAAGAGTGTATGCGGCGAAGATGGGAGGGTCTGCAAGCTTCGAGGTGAGGACTTTAGATAACATCCACACGTGTTCGGTTGCTGATCGGTGGGAGTTCCGACACCATGCAAATTCCAAGTTTGTTGGAGATATGATTAAGCATAGGTATGGTCCTGCCGCTGGTGTTGGATCAAGACCAGGAGCTATTAGGGACATAATAAGGCACGATCACAGCGTCCCAATCTCTTACTGGAAGGCTTGGAGGTCACGGGAGCTAGCAATTAACCAAGGAGTGGGTGACGCGGTGGCGTCATACCAAAGCCTACCATCCTATCTGCAAATGTTGCAGACTACTAACCCAGCGACTGTGGTGGCGTTGGAGACAACAATAGCGCCCGAAGGTGCGCAGCGGTTCAAGTACCTCTTCTTCGCCTTTGGCTCAAGCATAGAAGGGTACCCTTTCATGAGGAAGGTGGTGATTATTGATGGGACACACCTAAAGGGAAAGTATGGTGGATTTCTTCTGACTGCTAGTGCCCAAGACGGAAACTACCACATTTACCCCATCGGATTTGGTATAGTGGATAGCGAAAATGATGAGGCTTGGACATGGTTTTTCCGACAACTATTGGCTGTAGTCCCGGACTCTGAGGGACTAGTATTTGTCTCTGATCGTCACAATTCAATCTACGCCGGGATAAGACGGGTTAGTCAATTATTGCTTATCATGCATTAGACAATAGAAATCGAAGTTATTATTATTCTTTACCGTTAATTAGAAAGTTTCTCGTTGTTTACAATTTTAACGGAAAAGAGAAAAAATTACTGATTATGTTTTTGTATATGATTTAGGTTTACCCAATGTCTCAGCACTGCGCCTGTATTCTGCATCTTCAAAGAAACGTTCAAACAATATTCAAAAAGAAACACCTGATTTACCTGATAGGAAGAGCTGCAAGGACTTATAAGATATAGGACTTCTATGTCCACTTCAATGAAATCAAGCAGTTGGACATTGCATGCGCAGACTATCTTATTCGAGTCGGTCTTGAGCACTGGGCGAGGGCTCACTTTGAGGGAGAAAGGTACAACATCATGACAAGTAACCTAGCCGAGTCACTGAATGCAGCATTGGCGGAAGCACGAGCATACCCGATTGTAGCTCTTTTGGAGTACATAAGGACCATGATGATGGGTTGGTTCTCTTCTAGGCGTGAGGCCGCAAACGCAAACACAAACGAGGTAACACCTAAGGTAACGGCAATGTTGGCGCGTAACTTCCAATTCTCAACGGGTTTCAATGTCCGTCATATCATTGAAGAGGAGTATGAAGTCCGCGATAGCTTGGGGATGTTTTACCGTGTTGATCTGAAGAGGAAGAGCTGCTCATGCAAGGAATTTGATAAGCTCCGGCTACCTTGTGTGCACGCACTTGCTGCTGCGCTTAACCGAGCTCATAAGGTGGAAGACTTATTGGCGCAAGAGTACATCAGCGTTTACTGGAAGAAGGCCTATGCAGGTGGCATAAACCCCGTGAGCATTAACCATGTCAACATAGGTGGTTCAGACTCCTTCAAACTGCTCCCGCCCAACACACGCAGGCCTCCAGGACGGCCAAGGAAGAGCAAGATACTATCCGCCGGAGAAATAAGGGTGAGGAGTAGAAAACAATTCAATATTTAACCGCGAAGATTCTTATTAACTGCTAAAACTAATTTTTTCAGTCATCTGGTCGTTTCAAGAGGAAGAGGACTTGCACGAGATGTGGTGGGGTGGATCATAACCGCGCCACTTGTAAAATGCCCATATAAGAAGGGAAGTGATCGGTAGTAAGAGGAGCAACGGATGGTAGGATGGTCTTTTGTAGGTCTGATCTGGGGCGACCTTTTATTTTGCTATGTATTATGTTAAACATGTTCCCCAAAGCTCTCCCTTGTTGACAAAATATGTGTAGATCGATAAGGGAGGAGAAAAATGTTGCCCTCTAATTTAATATCCGGAACCTGAACTATTCGTATCAGTAATGAAGTTGGGTAACCGGTAAAATGATTTTTAGTAGTTAATATTTTAATGTTTTGCGGAAAACAAATAGCTTATATTAGGTGACTTGTGAAAATGAAGACCAAAAATAGTGGAGGAAGTAACCGAGATGTCACTCTATATTGAGCAAGTGTAGTGGATCATAAAGGACTGATTAGCTATATCTCTGAATTAAAATTAACAGTTAAAACTTGTGGTGTACGAAATATATGAGTGATAAATAAGGAAATAGATTAAACAAATCCAAATAAAACACAAATAAGTATGAAGGTCTACAATGGGAAGGGAAATGTTTAAGAACATATTTTACATCAAGCTAGTAGTCGTAAAGAAGTTGGAGATGACTATTAGGATTGATGTTGCTGCTGATTAAGAGGTTGGTTTTTGGTAATGAACCGGTAAAACTTCAGACATAGCTGCTTAGCCGCATCAGGGAGCACCTGCGGGGTTAGGAATTTGCAAGCTTCCAATCCCTTCTGGCAGTGTGCATCAACGTAAAGACAAGTGAGGGCCCCATCATCGGTTAGCGAGGCTGCCTGGGGTTTATGAATAATATAGAAGAAATACAGGAATTAGTTTTGTTAACGGTAAAGAATACTGTTAACTGTAAATTATATATGTTAGCGGAAAGAGTTTGAAAGTCGTTGATGGCGAGTACAGAGTAATTACCTGTGGAAGTACCTTAGGCCTACTGATGGTGAATGGCTTGATGTTATCAGCGATAGAGTCAGGATTCCATGCTTTGATGATATAGGGAAGCATGTTGGCAAATGGATTGAGCTCCTTCTTGATCATAGCCTCCGTCTTCAAGGTGACGTTGCAATCGAGAACTTGTATATCCCACGCTTTATGTCCACAACCACCGCCATCCAGTGTAACGGCTCAACATAGAGAGGGAAATAGATAAAGTCTACCGGGTTATCTCGGACACGCTGAATCACATCATCAGTGAACTTAAATTTCGGACGCAACTGCACACCCATCTTGACGAACTTTGGGTAGATGTTCTTAATAGCAGTAGGGAGGCTCATGTCGAAGACTTTGATAGACTTACCGGGAACTTCGTGCTCAACAGCCAGGAAGCGCATTATAGTGTTCACCGTCTGCAGAAATATAATGTTATTATATAACACTATACTTTCATATGTAGATGGGAGTAAAAGATTGAGTGTTACCAGAGGAGACATTCTACTTTTCCTAAAAGCAATGTCCACAAACTCGGCACCATTCAGAGCGGATGGACCATCCAAGTGGATAAACCTAGAAAATAATTAAACATGTTTAAACATTTTATTTTCGGATAAATAAAATGTTGGCAGGTAAGATGAATATTTCCAGTAAATAGTCGAAGTACACTAACCCCGTGGGTAAAATACGCTGCCTCATCTTGTCGAACAATTTGTGAAGATCGGGAAGGACGCGGAATCCAGGCTTACTCTTGGGGTCTAGCTAATAGTCTTGTAAAGCAGTTGGGGGGATTGTTTGTCTTTGGGCTCTTAGTGTGTCCAGTGTGCCGGATGATTGCCCAGTGGGAGGTAGCACAACGGTAAGTGGAGCAGGCTGAAGAACACGCTCTAATGCCTCTAATTGGGTGAGGCCAATAGAAAAAGAGGGAGGCTCAATATCCATCTGAGATGATTCCCCCTATGACAATGTAAGATCATATACAATTAGAATTGAGATCAGGATAACAATATTAGTAGATGAGTCATTACATGTATTGCTTCTGAGGTACTTGTTCCCATAGTAGTCGCCAGCGTCATTGACCATTGCTCCAATTTCTGAAAACATCAGCATTATAGTGGTCAGATATACCAGGTAACGAAATTGTTGTATGTTAACATAATTTTTAACGGGCAAACTATTAAGTAAACGCTAAATCAATATTTTCCCTGAAACCTTATCAGAGATGGCTTCTGCGTTAATGGGATCCATAGAAGGGTGGTCTCTGAGTGACTGATTATTGACATTTCCAGAAGGATCAACCTGTATTAGTGGTGGAGTTAGAAGCTTATGTTAGTGAAAAAGGTTATGTCAAACTGGGGGATAAGGATTACCATGGATGGACCAGTTGTGACAGCAGGGATTGTCGTGCCAGATGTTGATTCGGCTTCATGGTTGGAGGGGGATTTATTACCAGCATCCTACGTCATGAATGGTTGTAGAATAATGAGTAGATATAATTTTGTAAAGACAGCAAATTCTTAAAATTACGGGGAAAACATTTATTAGCTATTATCAGAGGGTTTAGCAGATAACCTCCGTGGTCAGAATCTCTGTTCTCTCGTGCTCTGGAGGGGCTTTTGTGTTGGCATCTTACTGAGAGACATTCCCGTCTACATTTGCCTGCTATGATAGGGTGATTGGTATGTGTTAAGGGGTAGAAAGTAATTAATTAATTGAAGATAAAATTTCGCGAACCTCTTGATTGTGTGATGATGCTTGAAGGTCATCTAAAATACGCCTGATCGACTGGTTAACAAGAGGTTGAAGATCGTCAACGGCCATCTTTTCAGCGCCTTCTTGATCAGGCGCGTCCCCATGTCCACTCAACGTAGGGCTTGCTGTGTTTGGGGGATGGCGTGGTGGGACGTCTGAAATGCTAGGCGTTGAAGATGTTGTCTTTTTCAAGTAATCTATAATGGCCTTTATAACCCCCCTTTTCATCGAATGGATGTTGTCTACAACACATTTGGTTAGTCTTGTCTCCATAGCCTTCATTTTGGACTGTAATTGTTGGTCCACGGCCTTAGCTATGCGAGACTCCACAGAGGCAAATTCTTCCTGAATCTTCCATGAGACGATGTTGGCAATCGGATCAACATCACCTTGGCGCGGCGGCGGAAGCTCTGATTGATCACCCATATCAGCTGGAACTTGTTTGTGTTTAGGCTGTTTACCCTTCTGTTTATGTCCCCTTAGCTTCTGAAGCTCGCTAGAAGTTATACCTCCCTTGAACATCTTGTTATCAAATATGAACCCTTCATTGATGAGCTTCACCATATTATCTACTGTGGGATCATCTTCTTCGTCGGGCCATGAGAAGTCATGTTGTAGATACCACTCCTCGTCAGGGTCGCTCAGTATTGATCTAACAGCCACCTACGTAAACGTAATATAATCACCGTACATGTTTGCTGGCAATAATGATTTTATCAGGAAAATGCTTCAGTAATCGTTAAGAGTGATATTTACGGTTACTTGCTTTATTTACAGGTAAATTTTGAATTTACGCCTGATGACCAAAATATCTTTACTAACCGAGGATTAATTACTAATACTTTACACAGGGATGAGAATCTATACCGTAATAGAAAACGATTAATACGCATTGGTATTCTATGTATTATCGGTAAACAAATGTTTTATCCGTAACAACTATTTTTTTACAGTAACAACATTATATGTGACACTAACCTGGCACTCTGAGTTGAGTTCTCTCGCATTGCGCGGGTTTACAACAAATTTCTGGGTAGATGGCAAATCCTCCGCATCCCCTTCCTCGACTACATGCGGTGCTTCCTCTTCCGCATCCATTTCACCCTCGCTTTCGGAAAGAGCAACAACAACGGGATCAGAGTGAACCACCTCTTCTTTCAAATCAGGAACATCGGCGATAAGAACCAGTTGAATGGCTTCAACATATCCCTTTAGGGCAAATGAATCTTGCGCTAGTGAGACTGCATCCTTCTGGAGTAAGTGATTAGCAAGATTTTGGAAGGAAGTCATTCCCCAAGGGAGAGCGAGGAACTCATCAAGATCTCTTATCATCTCAACGTGATCAGGGAGAATCTTCGGAGAGTGGGAGGTTGGGACTAGAATAGAAGCGGTTATTGCTAAAGACGCAATTTTGAGACGAGTATCCTTATCCTTAACCTTCCTTGTCTTCAGCATATCAACCACCGTATCCACGCTACAAGACTTTAGCGAGCCAAACAAGTCATTCCAATAAAGCTTCTCGTGTAGAGGATTCTTCCTTTTCTTACGCCTTGATTGTGGAACCCTATCACAGTTGAGGCCGGTGACGATTGCAAACTCTCTAAGAGAGATCCTTATTGGGTATCCAGCAAAAACAAGCCAAATTTCGTACAGCTTGCGGGTCTTCAACATACGAACACAGACAAAGTGACAGAACGCGCCGGAGAAAGGAGGATTATCATCGACATAGAGGACCTTCGAGAATTGAGTTCGGTGGAAAAAGGCTAACTCGTCTTCGTCTAATGCTTCAATTAGTTGCTCTGTTCTTCGATACTTGTGGTAGGAGACGACTCGGTCCCCTACTGGTTCATCACCACAAGCAAAAAAGCGTCTAGGAAGGTTGAGATCGGACATCGGAGGATTTTAAAGAACAAAGCCGGAAGTTTTTCCGTTTAAAATACAATATTGAAAGTAGTGGGAAGATGGGAAGTTGAATTGGAGAGGGAGGTTACTATTCGGAGTGGTGAGATAAATTTTTCAGTTACAGAAATTAAAGACGAAATTCAAATTTCAAAAAAAGAAAAGCATGCATTCGATTTTACTGGAAAAAAAAACGGTTGACGGGAAATAAATAACGCGTGGGTGGCGCTCTGACACATCTACCCGTAGGCGCGTAAGGCTACGAAAGTAGGCTAGGGAAACACGGAAGGGTAAAACCGTCCGACGAAAAGTATGTGTCAAATCAGGGTTAATTCCCTAATTATAGGTGGGAATTAGGGTACTTTAGCAAATTAACTCAAATTAGTATTCATATTCTAAGTTTTTTTTTTTTTTTTGTAAACTGGTATTCTATTTAAATAAAAGGGAAATAAATTTTACACTCCAAATCAGTTTGTTTTGGAAAGAAAAGAGTTAATGAAAAGCACAACGTAGTAAGTCCAAGGAAATTTTGGATCCAGAATTTTAATCATTGATGGAGATGGTCTTCCTTCACCAAAGAGTGCTGGAACATGCAAAAGAGTTGTGATTTCAATCAACAGCATACGATCAAACCATCATGATTTGTAGTTCAGTAAGTATCAGATGAAATAGAATCATAAATGATCAACCCATCGAGGAGCACGCTTCGAGAAGCAGATATTGGAGTAAGCCCAAGATTTGTTAAGAGGGGCAATCCGTGATCATGGTCGAAACCCATTCCTGATACATGCGACAAGCCAAGGAGGAAGTTACATCTCTTATCACCGAGATTTTGTTCCGAACTATTGAGTTAATAGTTGAGATGATAGGCTCCTCCGGCTTGAATTCATTTTGATGCAGTCTACTGTTTCTCTCAGCCCAAGTATAGTGTAACACATGTCACCTCCTACTTGGAGAACAACATGTTACCTCCGACGCGTCATCAAATAACAATATAACATCCGTCTCCCTTTCTTTAAGGACGAGGAGCCACCAACAATAATGAATAACATAAAAGCCATATTAACCCAACTACGCTCACCCAGCTCAAATAAAATCCGAAGAAAAAGCTCATTAGCACCAAGTCTGTCCAAATATCACTTTGTTGTTTGTCTTACCTAAAATGTAGAAGAAAGAGGGGTGAGAGACTAGAGAGTTAATGAGGTATGGGATGCTACCCCGAAATCTGTGGAACCGGACATAGCACTCTGAATAAATATCAATTAATTCTAATGCATGTCAACATGGTACCTAAAGTACCCAAACATCAAACAATGGTCCTAGCGAGGTACACACTCGCCGCCCACTCACGGGCCAAAAAAATTGCCCACACCTGGGTTACAACAACTCGAGATAGTGCTTGGACAGCGCCCGTAGACAATTTATCGACACTTCCAGGTTACGGTCCAGCCAGTCGACTATAGGTGGCCGTAACCACTCATACAATCTGGCATACAGAGGTCCGTCTCTATATCCAGCCAAACAATTCTAACTACATGATTTACATTAACCGAAGCAATCAATGTTGAACCATCTAATACCCTAATTCTGGTTTATGCAAAGAATTCTAAACCTAAACAAGCATACACCAAAAATACCCTAAAATAAACTTAATTCATAGAGAGGGAACACATTAGAAATAAAATATATTTATTTGAAATGCTAAGCCTTGTACGAGAAGTTTGGGAGTAGACCCTCACCTTGGCAATGGAGAAAATAGTATCTATGAACTCCAATTGCTCAAATAGATCCCAAATCTGAAATCAGGTCAAAATTTTGAGTCAGAACACCCTTTGAACGGTCAAAAACGGACGTCTACGGAAAAGTCAACCCGCTAGTCAAAGATCAACCCGGTCAACTCTGACCCAAGCCTGTCAACCGTTGACCAGATTGAAACAAATTGAACCAACCGGTTTTCCTTAACTGGTTTTGATTTCAATTGGAACATATTCAAATCAATTACAAACTGGTTTACTCCTAACCAAAATTCAATTGATTTTAACCGCCAGTTTACCTTAACCAAAACGCAATTAATTTGAACTGAGTTAAACCAGTCAACCAACCGGTTTACTGAGTCAGCGGAGTTGACCCACTGAGTTGACTCGGCCGAGTTGACCGAGTCCCTGGCGGCGATGGTTGTCCGACAGCAGAGCAACGGTGATCCAGCGACGGCGAGGCGGCGGTCCGGCGGCAGACGGCGGTGGTCAGCGGAGGCGCGTGTTTGTCACACGTGTGCTTGGCATAACTTCAGCCGGTGCGTGGTCGGTGGCTACGGCTTCGTCTCGACGAGTAGAACACGGTGGTGGCCTTGCATGCACGTGATTCTAAACGGTTAAAGATATATGACTGATTTATTAAAGGATCCGAAACTAAGCTCTATGCATGGTGGTTTCAGGTGGTTCTCAGTTGTGGCGAACGGTGGGGACGAGGTCGGCGTGATCATGACGTGAGGCGCTCTGGCGACTACCTCCACGAGCTCAGTATTTGCAAAATTCCCCATCTTCTTCTCTCTCTCTCTCTAATTTCTTTTGGTTGCAGAAAATAATCTGATGGGCTAGGAAATGGGTATATATAGGTAAACAATGGGTTTCGGGAATTAGTTTGGTCTTTAGCCGGTTAATAATTTCTGAAACCGAAATTCGGGTGGTTACAACTCTCCTCCACTAATCAGGAATTCGTCCCCAAATTCGAGTCATCCGTTGACTGCCCAAATTCATCGCAACAAAACTCCGAGTAATCAATCTGCTTGGTCTTTGAGATCTTCTTATGAACCCTATCTCTCTCCCAATAAACTCTGACAGACTGGGTCGACATTGCCTGAAACGCTTCCGCTTGACGATTCATAATCTCACTGTCTGATTAGTTGCATACAATCCCTGTGAAGTCATCTAGCGGTTACTGCAACATAAGTTCTGACTCTCTCACAACTTTTCTTAAAACAAACACCTGGAATCTGATAACTCTACTGATAAATCCCATCCGTAAGCACTACTGAAATCTGTAAGCAATTGTTCCAATCCTTTCCACAATGAAATATGATCCAATTTATTACGGTTGACGCTTCTTAGCTTCCGGATCTTATACCTTCCCTGAAATGTCCTTATTTGCAGATATACTCGATCGCCTACCTGAAACTTCAAATTCTTACGGTACCGCATAACTTCTATGACAGTCATGGCATTTCCGAAGCCAACATTGAGCATGTCCATTTGCTATATCATCTCTCAAACCATTGATGGTTCTACAACTCGCTCCTCCCCCACTTTTGTCCAGCAAGGTAATGTACGTTAAGCCATATCATAAAAAGATTCATATGGTGCTATCTCAATACTTTAATTATAACTGTCACTGTAGGCAAACTCTGCTAGAGGTAGACGCTTCCATAACTTCCCTTCCACTGTGAGACACAATCTCTGAACATATCCTCAAAAATCAGAATGGTCCTCTCTAATTTACCCTATGTCTTTGGATGATAATTAATACTAAAATGGACTTTGGCCCCCAACTCTTCCTGAAAGGCTCTCTAAAATGATAACGTGAATCTTTTGCCTGATCCGATACAATGCTCTCGAGAGCTCCATACAACATCACAATCTCTCTTATGTGTGTCTGCGCCAACTGACCAGCTCCAATTGCCTTTAGAGGAATATTTGAAAATATCTGATTTAGGGAATACATCCACAACTCCTCATATGATATTCTGTCCGCAGGTGATGATCGACAATCCAGTAACACATCCATAATTACCATGTTACATTTCCAGTCTGGCAAAAGCAAACTATAATAACCTGATAGGTACCCGGTCCTCAAACATAACCATCTGATACTGCGACGCAACTCTACAATCTTTTTCAATTAATACAATGATAGTAACACTTCATATCTTGTACTCTTGGTTACTATCATTGTACTCTTGGGTGTTCTAGGGTGGATAGAGTAACGAAAGTGATGCATTTGCTGTACAAGAACATCTAGCTCGAAACTGTGAGATATACCATACTCTAAAACTCGATCCACCTAACCAAATTCATATCGCTATCTTGAGCTTAGTGTAATATCCATAGTAAATTTTTAATGTTCCAATGCTCCAATACCGACTGTATCCTCCTCTATTGAACTGCACATAATTTGAAGGTTTGTAAGTGTTCCAATAACTCTTGATCCTCTGTGGTTTCTAACACAACACTCATGTACCTACTTAAGGAATTTACCACCTGGTTGGCCTTACCAAATGGCATGCGATATTCAAATTGTAGACTTCTACTAACTCAATCCAGCTGCACGTCATAACGTACAAGTTTTAATGAATGCACATGTATTTCAGACTATGATGATCCCGATGAATCTGAACTTCGTTCCCACACAATGATGATCTCCAAAACTCTAAAGCCAATACAACTGTGCTAACACCAAATTGTGCACTGAATATTTGGCCTCGAAATATGTTCCAACTGTCCACAACATAAATCTTAATACACTTCCCATTATGACGATAATGTTAATGGGGACAACTTGATAACTCAGACTAGTTCCCTGTTCGGTGGCTTTCTCCACTAAATCTCTTAATCTGAAGTAAACAACGATACAACGCATGCTGTGAATCTCTACTCACATTCTATCCAAAAACTTTTTGATCAGATTTTCTTCTGAAATGCCACCTCTAACAAATCCTCAAGGTAAGTCTCTTAGGCCCAAAGTAGCTTAATCGTACTTTCTCCCACAACGCTAATGCATCTCCACATAGATACTCCATAGTCAATATAAAAGGCAACTTTGGTGAACACTTCAAAAATCTCTAACTTCCATTTCAAAATGCTCTGTAATAATATTCTTCACCTAATTTTCCGCTTATGCAATGATATGACCTTCTTGTATTAAACACAAAATTTGCTTATGCTCATCTTACTTCTCTCTACTCCAACAATATCCAAGGTGTCGTCGATGAATACAACCACACACTTATCCAAGTGCTCACAAAAGAATTTTGCCTTAAATTCCATTAATGCTATCCCTGAATTCTTCAACCCAATAATATTATTTCAACTCATATTATCCATCTTATATGTGAACTGTAGTCCACACATATTTCTCAGCTATAGTAATCTGATGGTACTCTGAATCCAAGTAAACCTCCGAAAATGACGAGCCTTCTTGTAGCTAACTCACCAAAGCTACGGATCTCTGTAGTAGCATTCTTAGGTGTCGACAACTATGGGACTGCAATAATCTTTTCCGGATCTATAGCAAATCCTGTTTCTGAAGCCACATGACTCAAAAATCTAATCCTCCTCTGCCAGAAACAACTCTTGCTCAACTTAGCAAATATCTGATGCTCTCTCAGCTTACCGAATACAAAATGCAAATGCTCTGCATGCTCTTCTTTGTTCTAAGAATAGACTAGGATATCTCCAATGAAAACGATCACACACTTAACCAAATACTCCAAGAACTCAACATTCATAAACTTCAAAAACACTGCCGATGCATTCGTCAATACAAATTTTCTTACTACAAACTCATAATGTCCATAGGATGTCTTCTGCACATCCTCCTCCGCTATGACGATCTGGTGATACTCTGATGCTAAATCAATTTTCTTTCTGTCTCTTCCTCTCGGTCATCTCTGCTGGCGCTAATCAACATGTAATTCGTGAACCGATGGTACCTTAGATTCCAACTCAATCGTATGAACATGTCCTCTATCTGATGGGGGGCCTTCTATAGGTCTCAAATACATCCTTATATGCTGAAGTAACTGGCAGATCATGCAGCTCATGCCGTTCACCATCCTTAGCCGTCAAAAAGGTCTCCAAAAATCGATCTTCTCTTCTATCCAATAATTCCTTAACATATAGCGTGGAAGCAATAAATCTCTCGTCTCCTCGAGGAATATAACCATTGCCCTCAGAAACTCAATACTTCTTGTTATCATGACAATCAATATATCTATATATTATTATTTATTATATATATATATTATTTAATTCTTTGAAAACAGAATCCCCTTACCGCCATCCCGGGACAGAACCGGGACGGAACCTATCACTGATACCAAAAATGTAACACTGTCACCTCCTACCTAGAGGACAGCGTATCACCCTCGACGCGTCATCAAATAAAAATGTGACACCCGTCTCCCTCTCTCTAAGGACGACGGGCCACGAACAAGAACGAGGAACATAAAAGCCCAATTAACCCAACTACGCTCACCCAAGCCCAAATAAAATCCAAAGGAAAAGCCCACTAGCACCAAGTCCGTCCAAATATCACTTTGTTGTTTGTCACATCTGAAATGGGGAAGAAAGAGGGGTAAGCGACTGGGGAGTCACTCAGTGAGGTATGAGATGCTACCCTGAAGTCCGTGGACCCGAACATAGCACTCTGAATAAATATAAATTAGTTCTAATGCATGTCAAACACGGTACCTAAAGTACCCAAACATCAAACAATGGTCTTAGCAAGGTACACACTCGCCGCCCACTCACGGGCCAAAAACACTGCCCACACCTGGCTTACAACAACTCGAGATAGTGCTCGGACACCGCCCGTAGATGATTTATCAATGCTTCCAGGTTACGGTCCAGCCGGTCGACTATAGGTGGCCGTAACCGCTCATACAATCCGGCTACAGAAGTCCGTCTCTGTATCCGGCCAAACAATTCAAACTACATGACTTACATTAAGCGAAGCAAATAATGTTGAAACATCTGACATCCTAATTCCGGTGTATGCAAAGAATTCTAAACCTAAACAAGCAGACACCAATCAGACCATAAAATAGACTTAATTCATAGAGACGGAACACATTAGAAATAAAATATATTTATCTGAAATTCTAAGCCTTGTCAAGAAATTCGGGAGTAGACCCTCACCTTGGCAATGAATTAAATGGTATCTATGAACTCCAGATGCTCAAATAGATCCCAAAACTGAAATGAGATCAAAATTTCGATTCAGAACGCTCTTTAAACGGTAAAAAACGGACGTCTACGGAAAAGTCAACCCGGTCAACTCTAACCCAAGCCGGTCAACCCTTAACCATATTGAAATCAAACTGAACTGACCGGTTTTCACTTAACCGGTTTTGATTTCAATTTGACCATATTTAAATCAGTCACAAACTGGTTTACTCCTAACCAAAATTCAATTGATTTTAACCGCCGATTTACCTTAACCAAAACGCAATTAATTTGAACCGGGTCAAACTAGTCAACCAACCGGTTTACCGAGTCAGCCGAGTTGACCCTCTGAGTTGACAGAGTCACCGGTGGCGACAGTGGTCTGGCGGCGGCGATGTGGCGGCGGAGCACGACGGCGGTCTGGTGGTGGTCCGGCAACGGTCTGGTAGTGGTCCGGCGGCAGACGGCTGCGGTTGGCAGCGGAGCACGGCGGTCCGGCGGTGGCACGTGTTTGTCACGTGCGTGCTCGGCATAAATTCAGCCTGCGTGTGCGGCTTCACTCGGGCTCCAATTGAGGCGTCGGCGGCGGCTACGGTTTTGTCTCGACAAGTACAACACGATGGTGGCCTTACATGCGCGTGATTCCAACTGGTTAGAGAGATATGGCTGATTTACTCAACGATCCGAAACTAAGCTCTATGCATGGTGGTTTCTGGTGGTTCTCAGCTATGGCGAACAGTGAGGACGAGGTCGGCGTGATCATGACGTGAGGCGCTCTGGCGACTACCTCCACTAGCTCAGTCTTTTCAAAGTTCCCCATCTTCTTCTTCTCTCTCTCTCTCTCTCTCTCACTTTCTCTTCTCTGATTTCTTTTGGTTCCAGAAAATAATCTGATGGGCTGGGAAATGGGTATATATAGGTAAACAATGGGCTTTTGGGAATGAGTTTGGGTTTTAGCCTGTTAATAATTTCTGAAACCGAAATTCGGGTCGTTACATATAGTATATGAAGTTTTGCCAACCAAATAACAACACTTTCATTCTTGCAAAAGTGCATTCCAGCTCTTCAGGCTAGTGAGTGTTTGTCCCAGTCGTTGGTGATAACAAACTGACATCGAGTTGCAATCATTCACAATATGTAGTTTGTGTAAAGGTATGAGTAATAGAGAAGATCTCTACTTTCGTTTGCAGCATTACACAGTAAACAACGAGGACTAGTTTGGATTCCCCACTGCAGCAACCGATCCCTTGGTAGACATCTGTTCAAAACGAAGAGCCAGCACATGAAGCTGTTTTAGGAATACAACCCGAGATCCATATTGTTTTTCTCCAAGGAACAACATGCGCCTGTGTAAGTAACTCATTATACACCATGCTTGTTGAGTACTTAGCAGTTTATTATTATATATGATAAATAGGTAAGGAGATAAGTGATCTATGTTCCTTACTCCTCTCTTCCCTTTAAAAACCCCATGAACCCTTCCATTATATCCCTTTGAGAATAAAAGAATGCATACAAAATTTTTTGGCCATCATAAGAAGAGCGGAGGCAGTTGAATGCTTCTAAGACAGCCAAATAAGAAATCACATTTAACCGTGTCGAAAGACTTAGCTATATCAATCTTTAGTGTAATCCTCTTCGGGCACATGTTCTTATGGCAGTCATTCACTATCTCACCCGCCAAAA
Source organism: Eruca vesicaria subsp. sativa (assembly GCA_932364175.1). Lineage (NCBI taxonomy): Eukaryota > Viridiplantae > Streptophyta > Magnoliopsida > Brassicales > Brassicaceae > Eruca > Eruca vesicaria. Next base: position 71,385 of record CAKOAT010285154.1, on the reverse strand, counting down.
CTGTATTCTCCAACAGTAGTCTATAACGAATGCAAGCAGTTTGGTTAGGCATGATTAATTGGGGTAAAATAGGCTTTAACCGTCTGACTAGAAGCTTGAATATCACTGTATAGGTCGAGTTAAGGGGAGAGATGGGTCTGCAATCACTGACATCAAATGCACCCAAGAATTTGGGACTGAAGAAAGAATTGTTGCATTAGCAGAAGCCAGAAGGAACCTCGTTGCAAAGAAGTGTTGAATGCTGGTTATAAATTCAGAGCCAATGAAATCCCAAGCAGGTTTACAAAAACCAGCAGTTAAACCATCAGGGCCATGTGTTTTTATATGGGTTTAACCAAAAAAAGAATCTTGGTAATCTCTTCAGAATAAGGTACTGATTTCATTAAGGATATCATCTCAGTTGAGCATCCGTATAGAAGGAGAGAGTGGAACCAAGTGATGATGACTTGTGATCGGGCGACAGTAGGTGGGGCTAATACTGACATGAAGTGTTCAACTGCTAAATCACTCATGGCCCTGGTCAACACACATAAATCCAGATAGCATCATAAAGAATCTGATACAGTTGTAGGCTGCTCTCACTTGGACTACTCTCTGACAGTAAGCTATGTTTAGGTATCCTTCTCTTCACCAATTTGTCCTAGATTTTTGACAAAAAAAAAGATTCTTCAATTATTCTTAGGAATGTTCATTCCTCATGTCTCAGTTTTCCTCTTGGAAAGAGGCCTCGTAAGGCGAAGCAAGAGCGTGAATCTGAGTTTGTTTTAGTAGAAACAAAGCATAGGCAACTCGTTCCTGAATCATAGAGAACTTAGCCTTATTAAGAATCTTTAAATCTCTTTTAATCTCTTTCAGCTTCCAACAAAACGAAGATAAGTTTTTAGAGACATCCCCAATCTGATTTCAAGCATCTTCCACTAGAAAATTATGTTACAGAGTTAATGAGACGGAAGCCAGGTGGCAGAAGTAGAGTAGTGGTAGCAGAAGTCGTTAAGAGAAGTTAACGGTAGTAAAGCAGCCAGTGGGAGAATGACGCGTGGAGTAGTTGTAACAAACAAGTTACGAGTTGAGTCGACTCGGTTGTTACGTAGAAACAATATAAAGAAGAAGATAGATTCTTTTGTAGATTCATTCAGAAATTCTTGTAAACACTTTCTTGGAATCTAATACAAATCTGTAGTTCTCTTTTGATTCAATTCGTTTGAAGATTGTTCTTAACTCGGAATCTTCTACGGTTGAGTTATGTCTCATTTTTTTCATTAACGGCAAGACGATAATAGCTTTACGTCTTGTTTCAGGGTCTTACGAATGCAGTTTTCAGAAACCAGTTAAGGGATTTTGTATCGATCTTCTTTGATGATATTCTGGTTTATATCAAAAACTTGAAGGTTCATCTGAAGCATCTGCGTGTGGTGTTTGAGTTGATGCGCATAAACAAGTTATTTGCAAAGAGAAGCAAGTATGCTTTTGCAACATAAAAGGTAGAGTACTTGGGACATTTTATCCAAGCTGAAGGTGTGTCTACAGACCCAAGTAAAATCAAAGCGATGGTGGAATGGCCGGTACCTAAGAATCTTAAACATTTGAGAGGATTCTTGGGTCTTGCGGGATATTATAGGAGGTTTGTTAAGAACTTTGGGGTTATAGCGAGACCACTGACCTCATTGACCAAGAAGGATGGGTTTCAATGGAATGCAAAGGCACAAAATTCTTTTGACGTGTTGAAGAAGGCTCTCTGTTCTACTCTGGTACTTGCTTTACCACAGTTTGATAAGAGTTTTGTGGTGGAAACAGACACTTGTGGTTCTGGTATTGGAGCAGTTTTGATGCAGGAGGGTCATCCTTTGGTCCATATCAGTGGACACCTGAAGGGAAAACAACTCCATCTTTCCATTTACGAGAAGGAACTTTTGGCGGTTTTGTTTGCAGTTCAAAAGTGGAGACATTACTTGTTAGTCAACCACTTTGTGATCAGAACAGATCAGAGGAGTCTCAAGTATTTGTTGGAGTAGAGATTGAATACACCTATACAACAACAATGGCTACCTAAGCTACTTGAATTTGATTGCGAGATTCAATACAACCAGGGGAAAGATAACAGTGCTGCAGATGCTTTGTCCAGGGTTGAAGGTTCTGAGATATTGCATATGTTTATGATGGTATTGGAATGTGATCTGTTGCAGAGGATTAAAGATGCATATGATACTGACATAACCACGAAGAACATAATTGCAGAAATATAAGCAAAACGTCAATCCAAAAAGTATTACTCATAGTCACAGGGAGTTTTGAGACGGAAGAGTAAGATTGTGGTACCTGACGTAGTGGAGTTAAAGGACATGCTTCTTGAGTGGTTACACGGTTCTAGTCAGAGAGGTCACTCTGGTAGAGATGTCACTATGCAGAGGATCAAAGGTATCTTTTACTGGAAGGGTATGATGAAAGACATACAAGATTATCTGAGAAGTTGTAGTGTATGTCAGAGGTGTAAGTACAACACTGCAGCATATCCTGGTCTGTTACAGCCGTTGCCAATTCCTGAAGCAGTGTGGGTGGATATCTCTATGGATTTCGTTGATGGCTTACCGAAATCGTTTGGTACAACAGTGATCTTTGTAGTGGGGGATAGAATGAGCAAGGCAGCTCACTTTATGGCTCTTTCTCATCCTTATTCAGCGGTATCTGTGGCTCAGGCATTTCTGGATAATGTCTACAAACTACATGGTTTTCCTCGGTCTATTGTGAGTGATCGTGACACGGTGTTCTTGAGTGATTTTTGGCAGGAGTTATTCAAGCTTCAGGGTTGTTCTCTCAACACTTCAACAGCATATCACCCTCAGAGTGATGGCCATACTGAAGTGGTTAACCGTTGTGTGGAGACTTATCCGAGGTGTATGTCCAGTGAAAAACCTTGCATGTGGTCTAAGTGGTTACCATTAGTAGAGTATTGGTACAACACTAATTTTCACACGGCTATACAGACTACACCATATGAGATAGTGTATGGACAGGTACCACCAGGTGCATCTTCCTTACTTACCAGGGGAGTTTAAAGTAGAAGTGGTGGCGAAGAGTTTGGAGGAAAGGGAGAAAATGTTGCTGTTGTTGAAGCATTTGATGCGTGCTCAGCACCGTATGAAACAACAAGCATATCAACATAGGAGTGAGAGGAGCTTTGATATGTGAGATTTTGTGTATGTTAAGCTACAGCCTTAACGGCAACAATCACTGGTAATAAGGGCAAATCAGAAGATAGCTCCGAAGTATTATGGCCCTTATAAGGTTCTGGATAAGCATGGATCTGTAGCTTACAAGTTGGAGTTACCAGAAAGTTCTCAAATCCATCATGTGTTTCACGTTTCTCAACTGAAGAAGTCTGTGGGTTCTGTAACAGTTGCGACACAGCTTACCTCAGTGATACATGATGATCAAGTTCGTGTTCCTGAGTATTGTTTGGGAAGGAAGATGGTGAAACATCAGAACAGAGCTGCTACTATTGTGTTGGTAAAGTGGGTTAATGAGACAGAGGAGGAAGCATCGTGGGAATGGTTATATGAGTTGCAGAGAAAATTTCCAACATTTGCTACTTAAGCTTGTGGTCAAGCTCTTTTGAAGGGGGGAGATTTGTTACAGAGTTAATGAGACGGAAGACAGGTGGCAGAAGGAGAGTGGTGGTAGTAGAAGTCGTTAAGAAAAGTTAACGGTAGTAGAGCAGCCAGTGGGAGAATGACGCGTGGAGTAGTTGTAACAAACGAGTTACGAGTTGAGTAGACTCGGTTGTTACGTAGAAACAATATAAAGAAGAAGATAGATTATTTTGTAGATTCATTCAGAAATTCTTGTAAACACTTTCTTGGAATCTAATACAAATCTGTAATTATCTTTTAATTCGATTCGTTTGAAGATTGTTCTTAACTCGGAAGCTTCTACAGTTGAGTTACATCTCGTTGTTTTCATTAACGGCAAGATGATCATAGCTTTACGCTATCAAATTAGGGTGTTTGGTCAGATAATTAAATAACTTGAATATTTTTGTTCATGTTCTTGGAAGCTGATAAGCAAAGTCTTTAATACATGGGTAATGATCGGAGAACTCCAGAGCAATGAAAGTAGCCACACTGTTAGGAGGCATAGATATCCCACAACTATTAACCAAGGCCCGATCTAGTTTTTTAGTTGTTGGAGAAAGAACCCGCTTATTTGACCAAGTAAGCATTGTTCCTTGAAATCGAAGATCAAAGACACCAAGCTGAAGAAGAGTATCCCTGAGTTCAGTCATTAGAGAATCCAGGTAATTAATATCGTGGGAGGAATGTTTTGAAGGATGGATAATCTGATTTAGATGACCACCAATCAGCCAAGGCCGGGAATAGAGAGAGAGAGAGAGAGAGAGAGAGAGAGAGAGAGAGAGAGAGAGAGAGAGAGAGAGAGAGAGAGAGAGAGAGAG
>CAKOAT010285154.1:46098-66838 GCA_932364175.1 Eruca vesicaria subsp. sativa | reverse complement strand
CTTAGACATGATCTTATCCAAGTTGCTTCCTTTGATATGCGTTTCCAAAATAGCACCAAAATGATTACAAAATAGACAGTTACAAAATGGTTGATGCTTATCAGGGTCATTTAGTCCTATGACATTCCAAAAATGATCTAATACTCATAGAGAGGTAGGACGCTCCAATAACTCAGGGAGACAAGTCTCAAATAGATCTATGTTATAGCTAGGCAGCCAGGAGTGAGGTCACTTCTTGAGATCGACAATTAGGTTTCTAGCTCTCCAAGTCATTGTGTCTCCAGGTCGTCATGTCTCCAGGTCGCCATCTCTTCAGGTCATCAGGTCGTTAGCTCTCTAAGTCGGCAAGGCAGCTAGGCGTTTTGGCAGCTATGCAGCAAGGCAACTAGGCAGCTTGGTGATAGTAAGTGCAAATAAAGGATAAATAAACATATGAAGAATTAATAGATGACTTTCCTTTGGTGATGAATATGTGAATCTTGTGTCGGAATAGATGGTGAAGGTTGAATCTTCTTCATCTATTTATATTATCTTCTCCTTTTCTCCTATTTTTCTCTCTTGTGATTGAAAACTGTCTTTGTTTTAAAAATACTAGAAGAACACCACTCTTATAATAATGTTTTAAATAAGACAAAAATTGAATCACAATCTTATTAGTCTCGAAGAGTTGTAAAATAGCTGTGAAGTTGTTGATGTCGTATAAATTTCACGAAACGAATAGCCTTTCATTACGTTACGAGAGTTGTGTAAATTTTCATGGATTGCTCTTCTTTGTTCATTTAGTTTTTTTTTTTGTTGCCTTAGAGATTCAAATGCAAGTATCTGAAAGAGTCTTTCAAAACGATAAATTGTTTTTGAATATTTAAATGTTGTCATTATTTATCTATATTTCATATTTTAAAATTCATTTTGTTTAGATGTTCTTTTAGAAATTTGTATTGACATTTCTCTCAGTGACGAGTGACAGCACTATATATGTCCAATTTTCATTATTAATAATTATGCTTATTGACTAAATTGTATAATATTAGTTTTACTTCGTTTACATGGGTGAGGAGTTTTGTATTTGTCTCTGGTCAAGCGAAAACCTTAAAAGTTACTAGTGGGCTTTGTGGAATCAAGCGCAGTTTTAGTAAAATCAATCCATAAATAGCTTTGTTAAGTGAACGCGCTTCCTACATCGGAAGCAGTATGCAAGGTGATAAGTTTTGGTTGACTGTAAATAAAGAGTGTCTTTTGCTAAACTTCTGTTGAAGTAAGCTTGAATGAAGCTTGGGTGAGGAGTAAACCTAATCCTAAACGAGTTGAGTTTATAAAGGAGATAAGAGTCAAAGTGGTTTAGGACTATCTAAAACATATGATTACTATTAAGATTACATTCCTATAAATAGATACCGAAAGATGAGATGTTGTGTGAGTTTTATGAGATTAAGTGTTTAAGATTTTTAGTATTTTCCTTAAGAAGATTAATAAGAAGAGTGTTTTTTTTTCTGAGATATATTGATTGTGTTCATAAGGTTTTGATACAATAATTGGTATCAGAGCTTACGATCGGAGATCTAACTGTGCCATCAGCGAAACCAAAAGAGAGTAGATCTTCAATCAAGTGTCCTCTATTGAATTCAACAAACTATACCGTATGTGCCATGAGAATGAAGATCTTGTTGAAAGTACGCAAAGTCTGGGACATAATAGAAACATAGACGAACACTGATGAGAAGAATAATATGGCGATGACTCTGTTGTTCCAGTCGATACCAGAGACGCTCATACTTCAGGTCAGGGAACTGGATATTGCGAAAAAGATATGGGAGGTGATCAAAACAAGACATGTTAGGAGCAGATCGAGTGAAAGAAGCTAGGTTACAAACCTTGATGACTGATTTTTTATCGACGCAAGATGAAGGAAACTGAAACAATAGATGATTTTGCGGGAAAACTATCTGAGATATCCTCCAAGTCGGAAGCACTGGGAGAAGATATGGAGGAATCAAAACTTGTTAAGAAATTCCTGACAAATCTCCCTCGTAAGATGTACATTCACATCATGGCTGCACTAGAACATGTATTGGATCTCAAAACAACAAGTTTCGAAGATATCATAGGCCATCTTAAATCATATGAAGAACGTGTAAGCGAGGGAAGAAGAGCCACATGAAGATCAAAGCAAACTAATGTATGCCAATATGGAATCACAACAACCTACTCGTAGCTACAATAACAACTATAGAGGAAAAGGCCTTGGAGGAATGCTTCAACTTTAGAGGTCGAGGTTGTGGCAGATTCTATGAAGCAACAGATGCTTCAAGAATAACTTGTTTTCTTTGTGACAAAATAGGGCACTTCGCACAGGATTGTCCAGACAGGTTGCTTAAATTGCAAGAAACACAAGAAACCGAGAATTCTGAAACATACGATGCAGACGAGCTTATGATGCACGAGGTTGATTATTTGAATGAAGGAAAGTAATGATACCTTGATAATGGAGCAAACAACCATATGAGTGGAGATAGAAGATACTTTTCTATATTCTGTAGCATCGATAGCATTTTCTTTCTCTGACTTAGCTAGTTTCAGACCAGCTTCCATCGGTACATGAATGAGATTGCAGTCCCTCATGCTTGCTTCTTCAAATATCTTTGACGGATACCTGTTTTGATTTACTGTTATACCTTTCTCGCGTTGTGTCACCTCAATACCAAGATAGTATGTTAGTCTCTCGAGATCACTCATCTCGAACTTCATTGCCAACTCCTTTTTTGAATTCTTTTATGGTTCTCATACTCGTCCCAGTCACGAAAAGATCATCCACATATACAGGAACAAGGAGAAGTTCTTCACTCGTTTTTTTTGTAGACCGACAGCTCTTTCAAGCATCTTGTGAATTCAAAACCGATCAGTATCTTGTTAAGCTTATCATTCCATGCTCTGGGTGGTTGTTTCAATCCGTACAAAAATTTATGGAGTTTATAAACCTTGTCTTCGCTTCCCTTTACTTCAAACCTTCTGGCTGCGTTACATAGATAGTCTCTTTTAGTTCGCTGTGGAGAAAAGCAGTCCTTATATCAAGATGATGTATCTCCCTGCCATTTGTTGCAGCGAGGCTTATAAGAAAAATTCTTCGTAGTCTATCCCATAACGTTGAATGTATCCCTTAGCAACAAGGCGATACTTATACTTATTGTTACTCCCATAGAGTTTCTTTTAATCTTGAAAACCCACTTTAAACCTATTGGTTTTGCTCCTGAGGGCAGGTCAACAAGACTCCAAGACTCAAACTGTGTAATTGATTCAGTCTCATCTTCACATGCATGCAACCACTGTTTAACTTTCTTAGCTTCTACGAAACTTCACGGTTCATCATCTAAACACATAAGTAACAGATCTCCTTTTTCTTCACAAAGTAACACATATTCTTCAAGGTAATTTGGCTTTGAGGTAATCTTTTCAGATCATATCAGAACATGTTTATCTTCATCGTGATCATCTTCACTTTCTATTCATGATCATCCCGCAATATGGTGTCTTTCTCTTCCTATGTATTTTTTGAGAGTAAGTCAAGATCTTTGAACTCAGTATCTTGTATGCCATGATTGCCAAATGTTCCAACTGTGATCTTAAAGTTCCCGGTGCCATTCTGGTCATATTTGCTTGAGCTCCAATTCAAGTCTTTTGTCTCGTAAAAATGACGTCTCTTCTCACTACCACCCTCTGTGTCTGAGGATCAAGCAGATGATAAGCCTTGGAACCAGTATCTATCCCGAGATGTACTCATACACGTGACCTATCATCTAGTTTCATAAAAATGTTGCATCAATCTTTGCATATCCTATGCATCCAAAAATCCTGAGATGACTATTATTTGGTTTTCTCGAGTGAAACACTTCATATGGTGTGTGAACTTTAACTACTCCTGTGGCAATCCGATTTATAAGATAGGTGGAGTGTCCTATATGCTTCATTTATGTTCTGGTCATCTTCATCAACGTTCTGTTACGCCTCTCGACGACTCCGTTTTGATGAGGACTGTACGGAGCTGTAAGATGTCACTTAATGCCTGATTCATTGCAGAAAGTGTTGAATTCGTGGGACACAAATTCCCCTCCTCTTTCTGTTTTGAATGTCTTAATGTGTGTTCTTGTCTCTTTTTCTACCAGCTGTTTGAAGTGCTTGAACTTGTTGTAAGCATCATCTTTTTCTTTTAACAGAGCTGTCCACATGTATCTTTAATGGTCGTTTATTAACACGAAAATATACTTGTTTCCTGCACGTGTACTCGGTGTTATAGGACCACAGAGATCACCATGGATGAGTTCAAGAACTCTAGTTGTTCGGTATGAAGTTGCCTTTGGGAATGTTTGTCTTTCTTGCTTTCCAAGTAGACAGGAGCCACAAACTCTCTTCTCGATCTCAGTATGTGGTATTTCCGTAACCAGTTCACGTGATAGCATATATCTCATTGTTTCTACGTTTTTTTGCCCAAGCTTTGCATGCCATCTACTTGAACCACTAGCTTTAGTAGAACAATAGGAAAAATTATCTTTTAAGCCCCTACACACCTTATATAACATGTTCTTTGATCGGACGAATTTTGCAATCAGCTTACCATCTCGATCATGCATCATGAGGAACTCACATTTCATTCTTACGTTGCACCCGGACTCAGTGGTTTTGACCTAAACTAATAATATTTCTCTTTTAATCAGGGATAAAATAAACAATGGTTGTTCTTCTCGGTTCTCCATTCCTATCTGTGAACTCTATTGTTCCTTTACCCTTGATGACAATACGCAAATCATCCCCAAACCGTACTTTTTCAGTAACAGAATCATCAATGGTGGAATAAATATCTTTTATCTCCACTCATATTGTTGCTTTCTCCATTATCAAGGTACCAAGTATTTTCTTCCTCATTACTTACTTCATAGTTGCTTGTATTATCTTTCCTTCATTCAATAAACAACCTTGTGCATCATAAGCACGTCTGCATCGTGTGTATTAGTATTCTCAGTTTCTTGTGTTTCTTGCAATTTAAGCAACCTGTCTAATGAATCCTGTGCGAAGTGCCCTATTTTGTCACAACGAAAACAATTTAATTGAAGCATCCCTTGCTTCATAGAATCTTCCACGACCTCGACCCTTATAGTTGAAGATATGAGAAGAAGCAGGCATGAGGGACTGCAATCCCGTTCATGTACCAGTGGAAGCTGGTCAGATCACTAGCTAAGCGAGAGAAAGAAAAGGATATTGATGCTATAGGATATAGAAAATTCATCGGCAGTTTCAGATACCTGCTTCATACGAGGTCTGAGCTGTCCTATTGTATTGGCGTGTTAAGCCGATACATGGGGCACCCCAAGGAGTCTCATGGAAGTGCAATGAAACAGTGTTTATGATACCTAAAAGAAACACTTCTTATGGCTTGAACTTATAGAGTTCGAGGAAGAATGCACTAAAGTTGATTGGTTACAGTGATAGTAGCCATAATGTAGATCCTGACAATGGGAGAAGTACCACTGGTCACATATTCTATCTTGGAAGCAGTCCAATCACTTGATGTTCACAGAAACCTGATACAATAGCTCTATCAACTTGTGAAGATAACTTTATGGCAGGAACTGAAACAGCAAGGCAAGCTACAAGACCTACTACATGAAGTCATTGGTAGTCCTTGCGCAAAGATCATCATTCGGATAGACAACCGATCAGCTATTTTTCTTACGCATAACCCGATGTACCATGGTTGAAGTAAGCAAATACATATGAGGTATCACTTCATAAGAGAATGCGTTGAGAAAGGTCTAATAGAAGTCGAGCATGTGCCCGGAGCTGAACAAAAGGCGAACATTATTATAAAGCGCTTGAGAATCAAGTACAAGGAGATACGTGAACTCATTCGCGTCTATGGCATATAAGAAATAGATTTCAAGTTTAAATGTGATAATGCTGAAGTAAGCTTGAATAAAACTGTAACGACCGTGACCCATGAGGGGGGATGGCCCATTTACTTATATAATTAAAATCCATGTGTAGGTTATTTTGTCCCACATTGGAAGTTTAGAAAATTAACCTCCCTTCCCTTCCCCTATATAATAAACTTCCCCCTTCTCTTTTATTCTCATCAAGTCAAAGTATTTCTTTGCGTGTGACAAGTTGTTGAATTATTCGATGACCAGTCACTAAGTAATTTTCTGACGAGAGTTTCGGTCGGGTCCCCGGGCGAGTTTTTGGGCGATATTTCGGTAAAATTATCACCTCTCTATTTCTACTTTTGGAAAGTTCTAGTTAGAGGAATTTCTAGTTTAGGAAACCCGCCATTTAGGAAAGCTACTATTTAGGAAAGTTGCTATTTTAAGAAGTTGCTATTTTAGGAAAGTTTCTATTTTAGGAAAGTTCTCCATTTTTGGAAACTTTGTTTCTAGAGACTCCGAGCCTAAGTCATTGATTTCCCTCGTGTTGCAGTTGACCTCAGCTGACAATCTTTGTTGATCATTCTAGCTAGCGGCAACGGTGATGGTCTATTTCGTAAATTCTGTTACTAGTGTAGAATCACTGCTATGTTAATTTAGATTTTGAAGCATGATCCGTCTGTTTGAATTCAGTTTGAGTCTTGTTTGGTAGTTAGGTTATTAAATGTCAACCGGAATTAGGAGGTCTAGAGGATTCAACTATTGTTTAGATTGATTGATGTTAAATGGTTAAATACATATATACATATAAATATATATTATAAAGTATGGATTATGTGATGAGTACGGGGGCCAGAGAAATCTGAGCTTTCGACGTATATGAGTACGGGGGCCAGAGAAATCTGAGCTATCAACGTATATGAGTACGGGGGCAAGAGAAATCTGAGCTATCGACGTATATTGGTGCGGGGGTTCGGAGACATCCGGGCTATCGACACATATTGGAGTGCGGGGGCTCAAACACGTTTGGGCTAGCGATGCATATTTGTTTGGTGCGGGGTGCAGAGACGTTTGCATATCGACGCATAGTTGTAGAGTTCGGGGGTTCAGAGATGTCTAGACTAGCGACGCAAATTATGATATCGTATATCCCTATGAGGAGAATGTGAGGTGTGTGGGCTAGTTATGTACCATCAGCGCATTGCTTGTTTTGTGTGATGCGTTAGGCATTATGTTTGTTCATGTTAAAACTAAACTTCCATAGTGGGAGTTCTATTTTCTTAGTCAGTATTTGCGTGTTTAGCATCTCATACCTCACTTAGTGACTTTCCTGTTACTCACCCCTCTTTCTTTTCCCTTTTCAGGTGAGACTGCCGATCTGGAGTGATCATTTCGGACAGATGCTTTTGGGAGTTTTATTTATTTATTTTCAGACTTATTCTTTTATTGATATTTTCTAGATTCGTTATGTTATTTGGATTTATGGGTTGTAGACGATTTATGCGATTTAATAAATGGAGATTTCACATTTTTATTTATTTTATTATTTTGGATAATGCGGGTGTTACAAAAAATTGAGTGAGAAGTAACCTAATCCTAAACAAGTTGAATTATCAAGGAGATAAGAGTCAAAGTGGTTTAGTAGTTATCTGAAACATATGATTACTAATAGGGTTAGGATTACATCCGTGTAAATATAGATCTCGAGAAATGAGATGTTGTGTGAGTTTTATGAGATTGAGTGCTTAAGGTTTTTAGTATTTTCCTTGAGAAGATTAATAAGAAGATTTTCTTATTTGTGAGATACATTTATTGTGTACTTAAGGCTTTGATACAATAACCTCATCTGTGTGCTTGGGGCAACGACACAGCTAATGAGGTACCAACCGAGATGCATCTATTGCTGGTTGAACACTTTTTCCAAAAACCCCCTCTTGGGCTTGATCTATGGCCCCTGAGAATTTCGGAGATGGGTTCCTAAAGTGCTTCCCCCGGTAAGTTTGGAGGCCTAAAACAAAAAAACAAGTTATGAGATATATATTAGAAAAACAAATATAGAAAAATTAATATATATATATATTTTTATCACATATATAACTACGAAATGTAACTCCGAAACAAAAATTGTAACAATATATATATATATATATATATATATATATATATATTCTGGTTTAGATAAGTTAGTTAAATTTCATAATACAAGATAATTTGGGAAGGTGATCCAGAAATACAACATTTAAGTTATTTTCGATTATAGTTTCATGATATAAAAATTTATTGTAGGCCACTAAATATATGGGGTTTGAAAGAAAATAGTGAAAAGACAATTATATGTCAAGCATTTTCATATATGCATAACCAGTTTTACTAATTAAGTTTCTAATGTGCGGCCTCCAAAATGACATATATATATATATATATATATATATATATATATATATATATATATGTGTGGCCTAAAAATGTGTTCTTATGCCTTAAGCAAGAAACGAGTCTGGCTCCTTTCGAGGTAAAAAAAACCCTACAATTTCAAGTTTAATATTGAAAGTCTTATAGAAAACTTTTTGAAGTGGTAGTTACTTACACTTTAAACCTTCAGAGTATTTCACAAGTATTTTACACCTTTAAAATGACATTTGTATAAAAAAAAGATTTTTAATCTGACTTACTTGTATATCAAGTCAAGACGGTAACCAGTATTATTCAAAATAGATGCCGGTTTTCTATTTTCTTTGATTTTTTAAATTATTTTATTGATAAATTTAATATAGAATACAAAAAATTAAAATTTTTATTAAAATTTAAAACCAATCATACTATCACTAAATAGTCACTAAAAATTCAAAAAAAAAATAAAAAAAACTCACCAAAAGTTTTTAAAATTATTTTATTAATAAAATAAATATAATAATACAGAAAATATAAAAATTCATAAAAAATCAAATTAGCAGCCCGTTTCTGAGTTATGATTACACTAATTCGGATTAGAATTTTTTTTTTATGATTTGTTTTGAATATTTTGTGAAAATTTGTTTTTATGTATTTTATATTGTTTTATTAATAAAATAATTTAAATATTTTGGTGATTTTTTTAGTTTTTGAATTTTAATGGAATTCTATCATTTATTTTGATTTTTTATGAATTATTATATTATGTATTGTTCCATTTATTTTATTAATAATAATTTAATATTTTCTGGTGATTTTTTAGATTTTTTTGTAAATTTTTACTGGCTTTTATGATTTGCCTTGAAATTTTTATAATTGTTATATTTTCTGTATTTATATATTTATTATTATTTATAAAATAATTTAAAAGAAAATTTGGTGAGTTTTTTTAGTTTTTGTGAATTCTTACTGCTTTTATGATTTATTTGGATTTTTCTAGAATTTTTATTATTTCTGTATTTTATATTTATTTTACTAATAAAATAAATTTTTAAAAATCAAAAAGACAAAAGTAAACTGACAATTCATCGATTTGGAATAATACATGTTACCATTTTTACAAGTAAACCAGAATGAAAGTTTTTTTTAATACAATTTCCACTTTAAAGATTTAAAGTACTTGTGAAATATTCAGAGTGTAAAATGTAAGTAACTGTCATTTTGAAAGTTTTTATGCGGTTTTCCAGTTTAATATTTCTTTTAAAATTTTGCATACATAGTGGTTTTCTTGTAATTCACAAAACTTGCGAACCAGTGTTCTTGTGACAGATTTGTTGACATATTAACTTAATGATATATGATAATACTCACATTTTAGAGGGATTATTTACTAAAATAGTTTTGTAATATTGTTAAGAAATACTATACCAAAAAGGAAACTAAATCATAAGAAAAACTATAGTTATGCAATCATTATTAAAAAGTAAAACTCAAACTTGTATTTTTGAATTCAAAGCCTTGGAAAAGTAATTAATAAAATCTTCAACCAAGCCTTGCTGGCCAAGATTGCTTGGAGTCTGCTCACCAAACCAGAATGCCTACTAGCTAAAATCCTACTCGGCAAGTACTGTCACAAGACTTCTTTCCTCAAGATATAGCCACAAACAGCCTCATCTCACGGTTGGAAAGGAATTTTATGGGGTAGAGACCTTCTGCTTGAACATCTAGGGAGGGCTATTGGAGATGGAGAATCCACAAGGGTCTGGTCCGATTCCTGGATCAAACCGGAAATAGACCTCAAACCTTATGGCCCCCAACTACCACAAGATCAAGATCTTATGGTCTCGGACCTTTTGGCTAGAGAGACTAAAGCGTGGAACACAGCCTTCATCAACAGACTTCTCCCGGAGCTATCGGATCATATTCTATCCAGCAGACCCAGCATCAGCGGTGCCAGAGACACCTACATATGGACACAACAAGATTCAGGAATCTATACCGCAAAATCAGGTTACTACACAGCTCTCCAGAAGTCCATTCAACCGACTAGTGCTCTCGTTAGTGATCGTACCTGGAATTGGCAGAAACTTATTTGGTCCCCTCCACTGATGCCAAAGTTGAAAATATTCATGTGGAAATGTGCTCAAAACACCCTCTATACAGGTGAAAACTTACAGAAGAGAGGGCTCCTCAGTAATACAGCATGTAAGCGCTGTGGAGAATTTGAGACTGTTAAACATATCCTCTTTCATTGTGGTTTTGCTAAGGATGTCTGGAACTTCTATTCATGGGCTTCTACTATGGATTGGAGCAATGTTGGTTCCTTCCGTGAGGCCCTTGAGAGCTCTACTCATAAGATCAATCTTCCCCCTACCGGCACCACAACCATTTCCTTTCCTTGGATCTGCTGGAGTTTATGGAATTGCCGCAACAAATTAATCTTCCAGAACATGAGCCTAACACCACAAGAAGCGATGTCAAGAGAAATCGCCTCACAAAGAGAGTGGGAGCACGCCCAACCAATCACTACGCAACCTCTGCTTTCCTCATCGGAGTACCCTCTTCAAGCTGACCCTCCACCAGACACGATCTACTGTAACACAGACGCGGCGTGGAACCCAACCACAAGGGAGGGGGGAATGGCATGGATCTTCACGGATCGAGATTCGATGGAAATAACACGAGGCTCCCTCTTCCAAACCCACATCTCTTCTCCTCGCATGGCTGAAGTGGTGGCTATCAGAGTGCTCTCCGTCATGCCTCATCCCTCAACTACACTAATATATGGCTTCGATCAGACTGCAAAGGGCTTGTTCAAGCCGTCTCCGCCTCTCACCAACCGATGGAACTCCACGGAGTGCTTACGGATGTTGAAGCGTCTATCAAGAATTCTCCTTTTGTCGTATCTCTTTTATTTCTACGGCTGCCAATGGGCCAACTGATCTCTTATCCAAGACTTGTTTATCTGCAAAACTATTTATTAGTGCCCAATTTTAAATTGTTTTAGGTTCGTTTTAATGGAAAACTACCCTCTTGCTCAGAAAAAAAAACATAACAATTTGTATTTTTCTGATATAGTTACAAATATGAATATATACTTGACCAAAATGATATATATATATATATATATATATATATATATATATTTTTTTTTTTTTCTTTCTAAAATCAATTTCAAAATATTATTAATTAATAAGTCATGGAAGAAGTTGACAGAGAAAAAGAAAACAAAATATGAACTTATCTATTCAACAGTAACCAACTAACTTAAAGACCATACTTAGACTAATTGTTTAAATTCCTATAATCAGTATGTCATATGTGGCACATGCCACACCCTTCACCAAGCTAGGTCTGCCCCTGCCTAGCTCCGCCACTGGTTCTCGTAGTAGTTTGAGAAGTTTAATGCTTTATGAATCTCGTAGTGGTTTGATACAAATAGAATAAGCCAATGCATAATACTAAACTCAACCTGTTGTATCGAATCATAAGCCAACTCACGCATCAAAAGCAGAGGATTAGCCGTAAAGTAATTTATGACGCAAAAAGACTCATCATAATTTTAATCTTGCTCCAACATGGCAAAGCATTAACGATTTGATTAGGCTGCTTAAGTAAAATGGCCTAAGGTATTTCGTTAGTTCTCATTTCTCCTAGCTTCACTTGTGTGTGGGAGCAGCCCTTACTCGCATGACCTTTTGTTTGTACATTCAAATGGACTATCTGGACAGAGATGAAAATTGATGTTCGTTTAATGTTAAAATAGACATCATCTAAATAATTCATCCATCCATGTAAGTTTTAATATTTTAGTCTAAAATAAGACTCATCCAGATGAGTTTAATTAGTACATCTGCATAGAGATAAACATGTTCAAAATAACAAATGATGAATTCACTCTTATTCTAACAAAAATATATATCCAAATAAAAAAAGCACTGGTTTTCTACAAAATCACAAATACACATTTTCCCCAAAATCAAAAATACATTTTTCTGCCAAAACCACAAAATATATTTTTCACCAAAATTGCAAAATGAATTTTCTTGCCAAAATCACAAAAAGCCATTTTTTCATCAAAACCACATTTACACCAAAACTCTAAAAACACATTTTACCGCCAAGAAAGCAAAACCACATGTTCCATCAAAACCGCAACAACGCATTTTTCTACCAAAACCGTAAAAATGTATTTTCCACCAAAACCATAAAAATGCTCTTTCCCGACAAAACCAAAAGACACATTTTCCGCCAAAACCATAGATACGTTTTTTTTCCTCCAAAACCATAAATGTTTCTTCCCACCAAAATTACAAAAGGTATTTTCTCGCCAAAGCTATAAAATATATTTTTACGTCAAAACTACAAAAACATATTTTCCGTCAAAACCGCAAAAACGATTTTTCCCAACAAAATCCAAGAAAATATTTTTTCCTGCCAAAACTATGGAACACACACTTTTTCGCCAAAATATTTTTTCTCCAAAACCAAAAATATGTCTTTTTGCCACCAAAACTGTAAAATATGTTTTCGGCCAAAATAAAAAAAATGTTTTTTCGCTAAAACAAAAAATTATATTTTCTCTCGAGGATCAAGAAAATATCTTTTTCTTCTAAAATCACAAAAAATCCCACCAAACCATTTTAAAATAGTTATATTTTTGATAATTTATAAAAAATTTATATAATGAAACAAAGATTAAATATGATAAAATTAAACAAGGGTATATTAGATCATTTTTTACTAAACTCTTCTAGATGGAAACATAGATGAACAAAGGAATATACGTTCATTTAGATAATCCATCTACATGAACCATATAGATTAGGCATGGGAAAAAATCCGGAAGTGAAGAACTACACTGAAACCGGACTGAAATACCAAAAACCGGAACAAACCGAAACCCTCAAGTACCCGAATGATTTCTATATTTCTATATCCAAAATAATTTAACCGAACCCGAACCAAAAACTGAAAGAATACCTAAATATATACAAATATTAACTCTCTATACATATAATATAAATATATATATATATTTTTTAGTTTAAACATCTATTAAAAGTATCCGAACTACCCAAAAACATTCGGATATTATTATCCTAAATATCCAAAGTAGGTTGAAATATCAAAAACTTTAGTTTTAAGTATCCTAATTATTTCTATATTTTAACCAAAACACCTGATAATAAAGTTAAACTACCTGAACCACCCGAACTAACTGAATTGGAACCGAAACCAAATGAAAACCAATTTTTTCCAGGTATTTTCTGGTTCTTAATTTTATCATGCGAACCGAACCAAACTGGAAGTTATCCGAACCAACCCAAACCAAAAATAAATCAAGTAATAAATGGATCCTCTAACCTCTACATGAATACCTTATATCCGAAATACCCGAACTGATATCCGCAAAGCCCAACCTAATCTGGATGAAGAATCTGACAGTCCTAAATAACATCCAAATAGATCGTTTGGATGATTCATCTAAATGGATAATTTTGATTGATATGACATATCTACAAACGAATAACACCCAACTATGGTTTCGATTACTGAAAAAGTCTTTTGTAAAGTATGATTACTGAAAATTATGTGGCCGCTTTTCATTTTGTGTATCACAAGCTTTTCTTTTCAAATTTGAGTTTTAATTTCTGCTTCAATGAATCTGCATGTTTAAATAAAATAAATGGCTTGTCTTATTGATTGAGACAAGATTTAATCAATGAGAGACCAAATAAGGATTGGCCGTGTGAGTGTGAGCTTGCCATGCAAAGAGGATGGTTGGACGAAACCAGAGATTTCAGTTACGATCAAATTTGATTTAAATAAAAAATTCTTCTAATCGATAGACTGGTAGAGCAAACATGGAGAAATAAGTTTTTTTTTTTTTTTTTTTTTAATATGGGCTTTATATAAAGAAATACGCCTTCGCCCATATACAACCATATATGGTTCTTATTCGTAACACACATCGCTAGTTTAGTGATAAACGTCATTTATATATAATGCTGGAGGAGCGATAGACATCAGTACGTTACTTGAACACGATCTTATATAATGCTGGACGAGCGATAGAGATCACGACGTTACTTGAACACGATCTGTTCTATATGCATGTGCTCTGACCGTTACACGGCCCGGTTTAACCCTTGCAAGGTAATAGTGGCGGAGCCAGAAAATATTTATATTGGATCCGAATATATATTAATATATTGAAATTAGGTTAAAATATAATCTTTTACTATCAGTTAAAAGTATTGTTACATAAATCAATAAATATGTTTTAATTTTAAGAAAACTATTCAGTAAAACAAAAAATACAGTACTAGAAGGTATTTTAGTAAAACCAAATTAATTGTTATGTAAAACTTTGAAATAAAAATAGAAAATGATCTAAAATAATTGTCAAACAAATAAATAAATTCAAAAGTTTTTATGTGACAAAAGAAAAATATTCTCTAAAAGAAAAATATTTAAAAGAATGAGAAACGTTAGAAGCTGAAAATCATACAAGGAAACATATAATTAGTTTGAAAAGCAACAAAAACTAGTTTGACCCATATATTCAACATAAAATCTAGCTTTTAGGCCCATAATTATGTAAAGAATAAAAATAAAAATAAAGTCAACTGAGAAGGGTCACTGCAAAAGATTTAAATCAACTGAACTAATGATATTAACATGTTTAGGCTTTAGTATTTTACTTTTAATATTAGACTAGGGTCAGCTGACCCCTTCTTGCCTATGTAGATCCGCCACTGCAAGGCAGCCTGACAGGTTCTTGTTTTCTCTTTTGCCTTTAGTCCTTCAATTCATGTTGTTTTAACTTTCTAAACGACTGCGCCGTGATTTGTATATAATTCCGCTAAATACAAACTTCATATTATTTTTACGAGTCATTAGAATAATAGAACTGAGAAAGATTCGAACAAGAAGCTATAACAAGTTAATGGAATAAAGAGCTTTAGTGCCGATGAGGAAATCCTCAACAATTCGTTATAGCGGCTGAGTTGGTGGTTGCTGCAGCTGAAGACAGCGGCAAAAATTGATCAAGCATGAGCGTTGGGCCAAACGGTTGAAATCTTCCGGAACACGACGAGAAAGATATAGGTTGACTGAGAAGTGATATTTGACGATGCGGTAGTGGGAATAACTTTTCCGCCACTACTATCAAATAATAGACATTCACGAGCAACAACAATCACATGCACATTAATTATCACAAGGACACTTGAACTCATGCATAACCACACAGTTTCAGATTGCAATACAGTTCCAGGCTTACTTATGAATAGGTAATATTATTGGGTTAGTGTGAAATTGACTCAAAACATAAAACTAACTACAAAACTAACCTATATTTTTAAATTTTTTTCTTCTCTATTCACTTCATAAGTTTACATTATTTACAAAAATACCATCACTACAAGAAAACTCGTCCATTACTAAGACGGGTTTTCCTCGTTAGTTCCTAGTAAATGACCTTTTACTAGGAACTTACGAGGAAACGCGTTTCCTCGAAACACGTTCATCGTAAAGCCATTTTCCTCGTAAGGTCGTAGCGAATTTACGAGGAAAGCTTTCCTCGTAAAGGCGTGGTAATATTTTCCTCGTAAGCTTTCCTCGTAAGCTCCTAGTAAACATTTCCTCGTAAGATCGTAGTGATGCATTACGAGGAAATTACTAGAACAGTTTACGAGGATATTACTTGGAACAGTTTACGAGGATTTAGCTTAGAAATGTTTTTTTTCCTATTAAAAACTATATAATTACAAATAATTAATTTATTTTTTAAAAATAAAAAATCAAATTATAAATAAAAAATAAAAAACAAAATATTTTATAAATAACTAAATAATATACAAAAAGTTTTTAAATTCATAATATACAAATAAAAATAAAAGAAACTACGGATGCTGGTCGTGAAATTGCTGAACGAACCGGTCGTCGTCCTGGTTCGGCAAATCCTCTCCATAGTTGGTTGCCGGCTGTGACTGTGATGGCGGAGGATGTTGGGTACTTGGAATCCCTGCACGTTCCCGTCTCTGACGCAACAGCTCCTGCACTTGCTGGTTTCCAACCGCCATAATGTCGAGGATATCAGTGAGAGAAGTGACATTCCCGGTGAGCGAAGTCACTTGAGACTGCGTCGCCTGCAACTCCGAGCGCAGCTGATCATTGACATCGTGCTGCACCTGATGATAAGACGATGTCGCTGCAGGGACATCGTTAACCGAGCCAATCCCGATGATACGCCCCTTTTTCCTAGGGGCGACCTGAAAATAAAAATATTAATAACATTAAGAAAAATTTAAAAAATATTAAAAATTAATAGTAAAACAAATTATTTACCTCCTCGTAAATCTTATCCACGTCAACAGTGGATAATATGANTTTTTCCTAGGGGCGACCTGAAAATAAAAATATTAATAACATTAAGAAAAATTTAAAAAATATTAAAAATTAATAGTAAAACAAATTATTTACCTCCTCGTAAATCTTATCCACGTCAACAGTGGATAATATGACTGGAGACCCAGTCTGCTGAGTCAGCTGGGTCTGGCGTTCGTCAACTCGGGCAACAAGCTCGTTGAAGATCCGCTCGGAAGCATGATCTATAAACTGCCCAGCCTTGTTCTGGTGGGTCCTCTCGTAAAGGTCTTTCAGAGATGGAAGAACTCATGTCTCCTTAGCCTAAAATTAATTTATAAAATTAAATATTAATTTGGAATATATTCAAATAAAATAAAAACTAAATTGATATTAAAAATCATCTTACCATGTCTAGACGAACTCCCCCGTGAGGTTTTCGACCCGTGGTGTGAAACACCTTCGTGTTGCCATGCTCGTCCTTGGTCATGCGGTTCCCGGAGTTTGTGTTGGAGGTTCTGACCGAGTCCGGCAACGTCCAATAGCTGATGAGGCCATCCCACACCGTGGTTGTGAGGCAATCGGGTTTCCCGGCCTCGTAACCATCCACCTGATTTAAAAAAAGAAAATTAGAATTAAAGTCAATATATAATATTTTTAAAACTATATATATATTATAATTTATAAATCTATACCTCATAGTCGCCCTTCCAGTTGTAGACCGTGTCGAGCAATCGTGCTTTTGCCTTGGCCTCAAACTCTTTCTTCACTCGCTGGTGAATCCCAATAAACCAGCGATACTTTTGCTGTAAGCAGAAAAAATAAAAGACGGATTAGTTCAATTATATTAATAATTTAAAATAATTAAAAATAAATTAACAAACTAAACTTACAGCGAACGATTTGAACCACGTCTTTTTTGTGTGGCTCGCCGTCATCTTCCAGTTTGGCGGCTGCTGAGACCGGGATGCCGTAGAACCTCCCTGAGTCTCGGGAACTGCCGAAGATGAACCACCGGGAGCTGACGAGGATGAACCCGGACCATCCTGACGCCCAAACATATCTCCGTAGCTTATCCCCTCGAGAGTCGACGCCCTCTTAGCAGCAGCCTTAGAAAGCTTGCTCTGTCTAGGCATCTACATTTTTAAAAAAAAAAATCAAAACATTAATTCCCGTAGAATTTAAAAAAACAGTAACTAAAAGTAAACTAACATAATCTAAATTACCTAAACTAACCACCTAATCTAAATTCCCTAAACTAACCACCTAATCTAAATTCCCTAATCTAATCACCTAACTACGGATTAGAGAGAACCTTTAAAGGACTTAGAGAGAAGGTTACTAGCAAATGAGAAACCGGATTGCTCACGTATATATAAAGAATTTTGTTTCCTCGTAAAGCCCTAGTAACATTACTAGGACCTTACGAGGAAATAGCTATGCCCGTGTTTTTATTTCCTCGTAAGGTCCTCGTAATGGCTGTACTAGGGCTTTACGAGGAAATAGCTATGCCCGCGTTTTTTTCCTCGTAAAGCTCTAGTAAAGCCTTACGAGGAAATAGATATGCCCGTGTTTTCTATTACTAGGGCTTTACGAGGAAAGGTTTTAAAAATCCCTAAACTCGAAACCCCAAACCCCAAACCACAATTTCCTTAACTTATAACATCTTCTACAACCAAACTCCTAACCTCTTCTGCACATAAACCTCAAACCCCAAATGCAATTTGATTTTGTGATTAAACAAAATTAAAACATATATATAATCCAAATTGATTTTATGATTAAAAAAACTTATAACACATACATAATTCATTCGGATACATTGTCGTAATCACTTGAAACATCATCATTTTCTAAAAACTCGTCTTCTACACCTTCGTCCGTTGAGTGATCAGGAACATCTTCGTATTGACGATTTTGCGGATCAATGAGTAGGATGTCATCAATTTCTGCTTCAGCTTCCTCGATCTCATTGGTGTTTTCTTCTTGTAATAGTGGTTCTTCTCCAGCGATTATTCTTCCTCGAGGTGTAACTTTGATAACAGCTAACCAGTTTATTCCCGAGGTAGTAATCCGAGGGTATGGAATGAAGCAAACTTGATCTGCTTGGGAAGCTAATATGAAAGGCTCGAACTTGTTGTACCTACGAAAAAAAGATCAATACGTAAAAATTAAGTAATTTTGAAAACCTTGATATTAAAAAAAAAAGAATTTGGTGTACCTTTGTCCACCGTTGACATCAACTACACCGTTCTTGTTAATCCGAACACCTCTGTTTACGACGGGGTCGTACCACTCACACTTGAAGATAACGCATTTCAAACCCATTCCCGGGAATTGAACTTCATAAATCTCCTGCAAGATCCTGTAGAAATCTGTTTTGCCTTTCACACATATTCCATAATTACTTGTCGCCCGGTGGCTACCATAGTCGTAGGTATGGAAAGTATAGCCTCGGGTGAAATACATCGCCGATGTAGTGACCTTTGCAACTGGACCTTGAAGTAATTCGCGAAACCATGCGGGATAGTTAGGATCGTCATAATCAACCTGCAACAAAAAATAAAATACATTAGACTTACTTAATTTGTGGTAATGTATGCATAAAATTTAAGTAATAAATAAATACCTGTTTCCTCAACCACTTGATAAACTGTTGATCTTTCGTTTTCTCTAACTCAGTTGTCGATATACCAGGTATTGCTTCCTCGACTTGAGTCTCAAATTGACTGTAAAATCATATATGTTATGTTATAAATTTAATATTCAAATATATATATATATATATATATAAGTGTGTATGTTTATATATTTACCTTTCAAAATAAGCAAGCAATGGATGCTCGCAATTAAGAAGAATATAAAGGTGTGCACTATGGACGTCTTCATCACTCGACCACCAAACCTCTTTCAATTTCCCACCCAATCGCCCAATTTGACAAAAGATGTCTGGAACNTTTCAAAGTTTTCATGGCCCTTTCATACTGATACATCCATCCATAATGCACGGGTCCACGAAGTAATGCCTCATACGGGAGGTGGACAACTAGGTGTTCCATGACGTCGAAAAAGGTTGGCGGGAATATTTTCTCCAAGTTGCAGATTAAGACGGGGATGTTTTCATGAAGTTGTTGGACAACTTCCACTTTAAGAGTGTGGGTGCTCAGATCCCTAAAAAATGCTCCAATTCCTATATATTTACAAAAACAAACATTATCCACATTAGTATATATATATATATGTATAATCATATCATCGTATTATATTAATTAATTACCTGAAAGTGCTTCATGTACTTTTGCCGGTAGTAGCTCCGCAAACGTAAAGGGAAGTAGTCGCTGCATGAAGACATGACAATCATGGCTCTTCATCCCGGAGAACTTTTGCCCTTTCTCAACACATCTTGAGAGAGTTGAAACATACCCATCAGGAAACTTCACTTCTGAAGCCACCCAGTTGAACAACGCAGACTTTTTTTCTGATGACAGTCTGAATATTGGAACTGGAACTTGCCCATTGCTTTGTATATGTAGCTCACTCCTTGAGCAGATATCAGGTAAGCCCAACTTTGATTTTACGTTGTCTTTCGTCTTCCCTGGGACATTCAATATAGTGTTCATGATGTTCTAAAAAAAGTTCTTCTCTATATGCATAACATCGAGGTTGTGGCGCAAAAGAAGATCTTTACAATATGGCAATTCCCAAAATATA
The DNA here is from genome assembly GCA_932364175.1 of Eruca vesicaria subsp. sativa. Taxonomy (NCBI): domain Eukaryota; kingdom Viridiplantae; phylum Streptophyta; class Magnoliopsida; order Brassicales; family Brassicaceae; genus Eruca; species Eruca vesicaria. The sequence goes on along the minus strand of CAKOAT010285154.1, from coordinate 46,454 downwards.
CTTTTTTTTTCCAATTGTGCTGAACACCATAAGAATCAGGCATATTATTGGGAACATGCCAATTCCCACCACGAGGAGCTGTTTCCAGAGCACAGTAGTAATCGATTTACGCTTCGATTTGTTCTCCAGTTAAATATGGAGGAGCAGTGTCTTTAAGAACCCTTTTGTGCCTGAACAATTTCTTGTTTCTTCGGTATGGGTGGTGAATGGGAAGAAATCGACGGTGACAATCGAACCAACTAGTCTTCCTACCATGCTTCAACTGAAACGCATCTGTCATTCCATTACAATACGGACAAGCTAATCTCCCATGTGTAGTCCACCCAGACAACATACCATATGCAGGAAAGTCACTT